>JAWQFJ010000701.1:17500-42500 GCA_034096865.1 Theodoxus fluviatilis | reverse complement strand
TGAGATCCAAGATGTCTGCGCCCTGGACTCAGTGCCAATAACATTTTCAAGACGATTTCATTAATCGTTTTGCAGGTTTTGTTTACCAATGTTGGTTTTGTTTATCAGTCTCTCTTTGTAGAAATGCCAATTGATTGCATTTTACCCGCTAGGAATCACGATGCTACGATATGTCAGTCATCTCCGACTTTGACAGGAAATTGAGGAATGACGGGCAGCAGACGAAAAGTGAACGAGAGATCTGTCGAAACTACCGTCTACACTTGTCATTACCTCAACGAGACTATCATAGCTTTGTAGCATCTTCTCAGCATGGGAAACTATAAGTCGAGGCCATCGTTTTCGTGCTCAGGTAAGAAACTGTTGATTATTAGTATATTTCTTTTGGTGTTGCAGTGTGGCAGGAATGCCGAGAAATGCCCCGACCCCGAGGGAGGGCACGCGAATTGGCCCAGGGCTCGGTAAGAGCCAGATAAAAGAGCTAAAAGTACTAGAAAGGCTTCTCACCTTAGTCGCTCGACGCTGTATCTTCAGTAATGCACCCCGGTCACCGGTGGTGTTGCCTTTTATACGTGCTCACCGAACCAATCCAATTGGTTCTTACGGGTGAGCACTAATCGGTGGTTTCGACAGGTCGATTGCCCATTCCAAGGGCGGTAACTAGGAGCGCCTCCTGCCACAGCAGGTAGTCGTAGATCTGCTTCTAACTGTTGCACTCCGAGCTCTCCGAGTGCGAGTAATTATTTTCTTTCTTTCTTTCTTTCTTTCTTTCTTTCTTTCTTTCTTTCTTTCTTNNNCCCCAAAGGAAATCTTCAGATCCTGAATGGCAGAGAAAAGTGCTAATTGTCCTTTCTTTCTCTGCGTGCAAGTCGTCCACCAACCTTTCCAGAGCGGAGTGGGCTCGCTTGTCCGTACACATCAACTGAGAAAAGTAATCCTCTTGCATCCAGTAGCAAGACATGGTGGCTTTTCATTGCAAACATGCTACACCAGAGGACACAACAGCTTTGGATCAGCTATTTGTTTGAGGAGTGATGTCTTTGACAAGCGTCGTGACATGCTTTCGCGCCGCTATCCTCCATGTTGTTGTCGTACGTATCCAATGATGCGGTCCGCCTCGTCACGCGCACCTCGCGAGAGTGAATGAGATCCAAGATGTCTGCGCCCTGGACTCAGTGCCAATAACATTTTCAAGACGATTTCATTAATCGTTTTGCAGGTTTTGTTTACCAATGTTGGTTTTGTTTATCAGTCTCTCTTTGTAGAAATGCCAATTGATTGCATTTTACCCGCTAGGAATCACGATGCTACGATATGTCAGTCATCTCCGACTTTGACAGGAAATTGAGGAATGACGGGCAGCAGACGAAAAGTGAACGAGAGATCTGTCGAAACTACCGTCTACACTTGTCATTACCTCAACGAGACTATCATAGCTTTGTAGCATCTTCTCAGCATGGGAAACTATAAGTCGAGGCCATCGTTTTCGTGCTCAGGTAAGAAACTGTTGATTATTAGTATATTTCTTTTGGTGTTGCAGTGTGGCAGGAATGCCGAGAAATGCCCCGACCCCGAGGGAGGGCACGCGAATTGGCCCAGGGCTCGGTAAGAGCCAGATAAAAGAGCTAAAAGTACTAGAAAGGCTTCTCACCTTAGTCGCTCGACGCTGTATCTTCAGTAATGCACCCCGGTCACCGGTGGTGTTGCCTTTTATACGTGCTCACCGAACCAATCCAATTGGTTCTTACGGGTGAGCACTAATCGGTGGTTTCGACAGGTCGATTGCCCATTCCAAGGGCGGTAACTAGGAGCGCCTCCTGCCACAGCAGGTAGTCGTAGATCTGCTTCTAACTGTTGCACTCCGAGCTCTCCGAGTGCGAGTAATTATTTTCTTTCTTTCTTTCTTTCTTTCTTTCTTTCTTTCTTTCTTTCTTTCTTTCTTTCTTTCTTTCTTTCTGAGGCACTTCGCAAGTTGGATGGTGCTTGCCACCTTCAGCTCCCTTCTTCCAACACCCCACTCCAACTCACCTCTCCCCACCCCATCCCACCTCATCCCACTTCACCTCTGCCCATCCCATCCCACCCCACCCCATCCCACCTTTCCCCACCCCACCCCACCTCACCCTCCCTCACCCTTCCCCACCCCACCTCACCCTTCCCCACCCCATCTCACCCTTCCCCACCCCATCTCACCACCCCATCCAAATATCTCCTTACCAAGTTTGCCACCACCACCATCATCATCATCATCATCATCATCATCATCATCATCATCATCATCATCATCATCATCATCATCATCAAATTCTGAAGCCATCATGTTGCCTCATTGCAGATGAGCTGAAGAAAAAGATCAGTGAGAGCTACGCACTGTTTCGATCCAAGGCTATTGAGGACATGCGTCCACGAGAGGCTGACTGGCCTGAGATTCTCTCTGCGTGCAGGTAACTGTTCCAGAAGCGCTGTGTGGCTTCTGTGCATGTGTGTGCTTCCTTTGTTCGGATCTACAGGCTGCTTTGGCTGTGCAGAAGAGGCACTGCTTGAAGCACCTGGACCAAAGTTGAATCTTTGTTCAGATGGTTGCTGTGTACATAGGAATGTTCCAGACTCAAGACAACTGCAAATGGCTGTCACTCAGACAGCTTATTACGCAGCCTTGATTTGTTTGCAGAGAACTTTGCAGAGACATGGTGACAAGCACAAACTGACAAATATTTCAGAGAAACCTAAAGCAGAACAGAGGGATTTGTTGCATGATTTTTTTCCAGATGAGGAAGCAAGTGTCACATGCTTGACCATGATGGCAATTAGTACTCATGAAGTGACCACATGAAACACCATTGACACATCTCTAGACTTTCAGCTTGCTTAGCATTCAGGGTTAATAAACTAGATCGGCCGGTGTCATATATGTTGTGTGTACATACATAATGATGACATTGACACTGATTTTGGTACCAGTTTGCATAACTGCAATGCTACGTCTTTGTGCTTGCATGCTGCACTGGAAGCCCCTTCCTCACTAGTCAGTTCCTCAGTTCAAAGTAGGGGTAGAAATAGAAATCACTGTGAATCGAGTTGGACAGTGAGGTTATCATTATCCATTTTTGTGTGTTTTACATGATCAAAGTAAAAAGCAAATGATTTGTAAAAGTCATTTTGAACAATTTACTGAATGACACCATTTAGATTTGTTTAAATTTATGTTTTCAGCGAAGGCACACTGTTGAAAATTGTCTGATGGAAGGCATAGCACTGGAGAGAAAAATGCAGTTTGTGACAGAAGATGCTGGATAAATATTGCTTTGTTCTGTGTGCACGCAAAGCTCTGGGGACGTGAAGCGTGTGCGGGAGCTGCTGACGGAGGACAACGCGAATGAGAAAACAGACACTGGCCTTGGTCTCCTCCATGTCTGCTGCATTTCCGGAGGTAGGACCTGTACTGTGTCACTGAGAAACAAAAACAAGTGTTAAAAACCCAATAGTGGTTTGCAGATGAATTAGATTATAATTCTAATGATTAAAGATCATAAATGCACTTATCCATGTATATTTATATTTACATACAAGCAAGTGCATGTAGGAATACACACACACACACACACTCACACACACACACACACAAACACATACTCTCAAACATACACACTTAGTGGCTCTAGTCCATCACCTTCATGGCTGTGCTGCTGTGTGCCCAGGAGGAAAAGACTTGCTGCGACTGCTGGTACAGAAGGGGGCCAGGCTGTCAACGCTGTCCAAGAACCAGTTCTCCCCACTCCACCTGGCCACCTACAAGGTAGGCATGTCTCACACCTCCACTCTGCACAGCGCCACTCGGCACAGCGCCACTCGGCACAGCGCCACTCTGCACAGCGCCACTCTGCACAGCGCCACTCTACCACCTCTGGGCTTTGCTGGGCGTGCAGTTGCAACTAATGCAAGGTCATGTCAGTGATGTCACATTTTTGCTTCATTGTAAATATTTTTTTCAAGTCAAAATGCTTCTAAAGCCAGATGTCAATCAGACATATAGAGTTTGGTTCAAACTTGTGCTGTTGCTCTGACAAAAGAGTGAGGTGAGAGTTGCCTCCTCCTGATTGCTTTTTTCCCTGTCTTCCTTCCCCCCCCCCCCCTTTCTCCTCTGCTGTCTATCTGTCTGCCTGTCTGTCTGCTTGTCTATCCATCTGTCTGTCTGCTTGTCTGTCCATCGGTCTTTCTGTCTGTCTTTCTGTCTTTCCATCTACCTGCCTGTCTGTCTGTTAGTCTGCCTGCCAGCCTGTCAGTCTGTGTGAGTTTGCCATGGCAGAGGGACATGGAGCTGTTCACTGAGTGTATGTGTCATGGCAGGGAGACATTGAGCTGTTCACTGTGTGTGTGTCGTGGCAGGGAGACACGCAGCTATTCACTGTGTGTGTCATGGCAGGGAGACATAGAGCTGTTCACTGTGTGTGTGTCATGGCAGGGAGACACAGAGCTGATCGAAGCCTTGCTGGAGGCGGGGGCGGAGGCCAACCAGGCGGGCAACAGCGAGGTCAAGCCGCTGCATGTCGCCGCCATGTGTGGTCACCCAGAGGTAACTGCTTCACACCCGCACTGTGGGGAGAGGGTGGGTGGGAAGTCAAGGTGGGGCCCAGTGTTGGACAGTGCACTGCTCACAGTATCTTCCTTTTGTAGACATGGTAAGGACATGAAACAATTCATGGATGGGCACAACTATCCATTTTCACAGGACCTACTTGACTTCTCATGTAAAGTGAGTAAGTATTAAAAGAGTGTTTTTTAAAGACCTTTAAAAAGTGGTTATAAGATCATAAAGAAATGAGAGAGGAGTTGGAAGCACAAGTGCCTGGTCCAGGGACAGAGTCCTACATGTACTGATGACCAGACTGACCAGTGTCTCCTGTACAGGGACTTGTCCTGCACTCCTCCTCAGGCAGACAATGACTGACAAGAGCTCACACCCCAGCTCTGTGCTGTGTGTATGCAAGCAGTCACTGTGACAAGAGGTCAGTTCTTTGCCTTGACCTCAGCTCATCCACACAGCTCTCCTCACTTCCTGTCAGCTGCACTGAGTTTGTGCTGTGTCCAGTGCAAGCTGTGTGGAGGAGGTCTATGTGTTGTGTCCTGTGCTTGTGTCCTGTCCTTGTGTCCTGTGCTTGTGTCCTGTGCTTGTGTCCTGTGCTTGTGTCCTGTACTTGTGTCCTGTGCTTATGTACAATGCTTGTATCCTGTGCTTATGTCCTGTGCTTGTGTCCTGTGTTTGTGTCCTGTGCTTATGTACAGTGCTTGTGTCCAGTGTTTGGGTCCTGTGTTTGTGTCCTGTGCTTGTGTCCTGTGCTTGTGTCCTGTGCTTGTGTCCTGTGCTTATGTACAATGCTTGTGTCCTGTGCTTATGTACAGTGCTTGTGTCCTGTGCTTGTGTCCTGTGCTTATGTACAATCCTTGTGTCCTGTGCTTGTGTCCTGCACTTGTGTACAGTGCTTGTGTCCTGTGCTTGTGTCCTGTGCTTGTGTCCTGTGCTTGTGTCCTGTGCTTGTGTCCTGTGCTTGTGTCCTGTGCTTGTGTCCTGTGCTTATGTACAGTGCTTGTGTCCTGTGCTTGTGTCCTGTGCTTGTGTCCTGTGCTTGTGTCCTGTGCTTATGTCCTGTGATTGTGTCCTGTGCTTGTGTCCTGTGCTTGTGTCCTGTGCTTGTGTCCTGTGCTTGTGTCCTGTGCTTGTGTCCAGTGCTTGTGTCCTGTGCTTGTGTCCTGTGCTTGTGTCCAGTGCTTGTGTCCTGTGCTTGTGTCCTGTGCTTGTGTCCTGTGCTTGTGTACAGTGCTTGTGTCCTGTGCTTGTGTCCTGTGCTTGTGTCCTGTTCTTGTGTCCTGTGCTTGTGTCCTGTGCTTGTGTCATGTGCTTGTGTCATGTGCTTGTGTCCTGTGCTTGTGTCCAGTGCTTGTGTCCTGTGCTTGTGTCCTGTGCTTGTGTACAGTGCTTGTGTCCTGTGCTTGTGTCCAGTGCTTGTGTCCAGTGCTTGTGTCCTGTGCTTGTGTCCTGTGCTTGTGTCCTGTGCTTATGTCCAGTGCTTGTGTCCTGTGCTTGTGTCCTGTGCTTGTGTACAGTGCTTGTGACTTGTGCTTGTGTCCTGTGCTTGTGTCCTGTGCTTGTGTCCTGTGCTTGTGTCCTGTGCTTATGTCCTGTGCTTGTGTACAGTGCTTGTGTCCTGTGCTTGTGTCCTGTGCTTGTGTCCTGTGCTTGTGTACAGTGCTTGTGTCCTGTGCTTGTGTCCTGTGCTTGTGTCCTGTGCTTGTGTCCAGTGCTTGTGTCCTGTGCTTGTGTCCTGTGCTTGTGTCCTGTTTTTAAAACGACAGCAGAAACAACAGTTTGGCATTGGAACGGAGTGAAGTGGACTGTTGGAAGGAAAAAGGGAAATTGTTTCTGGGATATAATCAGATTTAGCCTTTAGAGGTATGAGGAACATAGAAATTGTTCTTGAATATACTTGGATTTAGTTTTTTGGAGGTATTTGGAGCAGTTTCACCTAATGACCATGAAAACTGAAGTCACCTTGAACTTAGTTGAAGTGGGTGGATTCAGCCACTGAAGGCCACTGCTGTGCAGAATGTTTCAGTCCAAGTTCTTGTAGGCACTATGGAGAGAGTTTGCAGCTCCACTTTTCAGTCAGGCACACTCCTCATGTGCCTGGAGGTCAGGGTGCTCGCTTTTCCTTCGCAGGGGCAGCAGTTGTGAGGATGTTGGGTCTGGTGTGGTGTCAGAAACCACCAAACACTGATCTATCTTTCTCCCCTGCTTGACTGATGTTAATCCTGGCTCCCACGGGATGAATGAAGGTGGTAACACTTTACATACAACCACTTGGAAAGGATAACAACTTTTAGTAGTGTGAAAGGTGGGACCTGAGTGTGAGTGTGTGTTTGTGTGTTTCCAGGCAGTGAAGATTCTGCTGACCAACGGTGCAGACATCAACGCTTCTGACATCGTCTCCTTCTCCCCCCTCCACATCGCCTGCTACTTCGGCCATGAAAAGGTGGGCCTGTCAGTGCTACATGGTAAATTTAAATCTTGTGTGTCATTAAACTTATGCTGAATTTCTCTCGCATTTGTGACAAAGAGAAGTGGATTTGATGTACATTTCTTGAAACACAACAGCATGGCATAGCCAGGTTAATGCAGGATGTGACTGAAACAAAGGACCGGCACAGGTAATTATTACAGGTATTTTGTGATGGATTTCACTGCAGTCGTGTTAGAACCTCAGTGCCATGGAGACTGTGTGTTGTCAGCACTGATTGCCAAGTGTTGAATGGAGGTCTGCTGGGCACGGTCACCTGGTGGTTCATGGGTGCTGGTGCTTCCATCAAACACAGTCTTCTCACATCTATTTTAAGTAAAGAAGATGCATTTAAAAGAGGGGGAATAAGAAACAAGCAAGCTGGCAGTGATGCAGTGAACAGAGACAAGTGCAACATACAGCTGGAGCCGCTCAATGCCCCTTCATCAGCTGGAATCCCTGGCTCCAGTAGCTCAGCCAGGGGCCTGCTTCAGTAGCTCAGCCAGGGGCCTGCTCCAGTAGCTCAGCCAGGGGCCTGCTCCAGTAGCTCAGCCAGGGGCCTGCTCCAATAGCTCAGCCAGGGGCCTGCTCCAGTAGTTCAGCCAGGGGCCTGCTCCAGTAGCTCAGCCAGGGGCCTGCTCCAATACCTCAGCCAGGGGCCTGCTCCAATAGCTCAGCCAGGGGCCTGCTCCAGTAGCTCAGCCAGGGGCCTGCTCCAGTAGTTCAGCCAGGGGCCTGCTCCAGTAGCTCAGCCAGGGGCCTGCTCCAGTAGCTCAGCCAGGGGCCTGCTCCAGTAGCTCAGCCAGGGGCCTGCTCCAGTAGCTCAGCCAGGGGCCTGCTCCAGTAGCTCAGCCAGGGGCCTGCTCCAGTAGCTCAGCCAGGGGCCTGCTCCAGTAGCTCAGCCAGGGGCCTGCTCCAGTAGCTCAGCCAGGGGCTCCAGGCTGCCAAAGAGGCTACTGGGGGACATCAAGATGGGGTCAGATAATTCAGATTCAAAAGTGCATCTAATTCACCCTGGAAGATCAACCCCAACCCATGCACAACAAATGCCAGATCTACTCCCAAACTCATCACCACACATCTCTGGTACTCAGAAAATCAAAACATGTCACTCACTCACTATGTCTTCTGGCAAGACAGTCTTAAGTCGGAAGTGCTGAATCTTGCCAAAAGCTGTCACTCACTCACTATTTCTTCTGGCAAGACAATCTTAAGTCGGAAATGCTGAATCTTGCCAAAAGCTGTCACTCACTCACTATTTCTTCTGGCAAGACAATCTTAACCCATTTCCGCCGGATGCGACGTACGCGTTACATCTACCTTTACCGCCGGATGCGACGTACACGTCGCATCCTACAGTAGCTCTGTAAAACGGATTGAGGCAAGTCAATCTTGTCGGCCTATCAACACCGCAAGGAATTGTGGGATAGCTTCAAATGCCAGTGCGCGCGATGCGAAAATTTCGACGCGATCGGTGATCTAAAACCAAAGTTATTGATGTTTTAATCTTGTGACATTTCGATTTTTGGAACATTTTGTCAAAATGGCTAACGAAGGATCTGATATGAGTGAGGGAAGTGACATTGAAGTGGATTTAGACCCAGAATCTTCCCAAGTTGGTGACGAACGTGACAGATTAGACATCGAACAAGGTGGAGGGAGGCGAGTTTTCGGAAAAAGAATCGGATGAAGATGTCAGTAAACCCAGAGCAGCAAGTGAGTGGAAGTACACAGGTTTCACCCAACGCTCTGAAGAAACTTTCAAGCTAACAGGGGCATGCCATATTAGACTCTTTTGGTGTAATTTTGCTTGGACTGGATATTTCATGATTCGTGATTCATGATCTGTGTGAAATCCTACACCAGAATGTGGATTACTTTGCTTGATTTCTGCATGAAAATGCCAAGGTATGTATATGAATGAGATGTGTTTGCACAAATTCTAAAGACAACAATTTCACTGACATCAGGATGTTATATCCTCCAGTCCAGAAAATGAAGAACAATGTTTAGAAATCTCATAAATGTTCAGAGATGATGCAAAAATGGTTAGTAGTTTTGCCCATGTTAATTATTTTGTCATCTGTGAAAGTTCAATGAAGATAACAATCATATGCTATGCTAGAAAGAGTTTTGTGTCATGTAACAAGATTTTATTTCTCTTTTTTATTATGATACTGTGTAAAGCATTGTTCTTATTTTGTGAAAGATGATGACATAATAACAAAGCACAATATCTTAGTAACAAATAAGTGGCTAATTGATATACATACATTGACCAAAAAATGATAAAAATGCAAATGTGCAAGTAAAGACGGAGAATGGTAAAATGCTGATATCACAGCAAGTTTCATTTGATTTCGTGTGAAATACTTTGTAAATCATGGATGTTGCTGTAATTCACTCACATGATTGATAGATAAATGGTTCACATTCTTTTACAGTTAAAACTGTTGCATTTTAATTCATCATTTCATTTACAACAGGTTGTAAAAGTGCAGAGAATTGTCATTTTCCTCTATTTTTTCATTTTTCTTAAAATGGCAAAACAAAAGTATTTGTAAGAGAGGCTAATGCTTGAAATGACTAAAAAGCCAAAAATATAAGCTTTCTTACAGTGTTTGAATCATCAAAATATCTTGTACACAAGCAGAGAAAATAAATTTTGAAACCGGTCACTGGATTTGTGTTTTTTTCTTCAAAAATGCTCAGGAACCAGGGAGCTTTTTTTACAGATAACGTTAGGCGGAAATGGGTTAAGTCGGAAGTGCTGAATCTTGCCAAAAGCTGTTCAACAAATGACAAATGAGATCATACAATCTACATGACTTCATTCACTAGATAGACGATCTCACACACACTTAACACGGACACACAAACACACACACACACTCACACACTCACACACACACAAGCACACACACACAAGCACACACACACTCCCTTATACACACATACACATATATGTGTGCACACACACACACACACACACCTGTACAGGAACACCTGTGGTACTTGCAGGTGGTGGAGCTGCTGATAGGGAGGGGGGCAGACATGAATGCCAGCGGCAGCGTGGGGGACAGACCGCTACACCTGGCCTGTGCCAAGGGAAACCTGCGCATCGTTCAGCTCCTGGTGGAGGGCACCGGCAAGAACAAGGCTGATGGTATGTTGTCATGGCAACTTTCTCTCTGTCTTTATGTCTGTCTGTCTCTGTCTGTCTGTCTGTCTGTCTGTCTGTCTGTCTGTCTGTCTGTCTCTCTCTCTCTCTCTCTTTCTCTTTCTCTTTCTTTCACATACACCCCTCTCTCCCTCCCTCCCTCCCTCCCTCCCTCCCTCCCTCCCTCCCTCCCTCCCTCCCTCCCTCCCTCCCTCCCTCCCTCCCTCCCTCCCTCCCTCCCTTTATTTCTTCATGTCCTTTCTCATCAGACATCTGCTTGCCAAGACTTTCAACATCTGATTTATTTGCAGAAGTTTCAAATAGAAATTTTGGTTATATTTGGAAACTATCTAAGAGGAATGCTTGTTATCAATCAGTTTAACAAGGGCTGAATGTAAGACATGCTGCTATGCCTAATTCATGAATTTCCATAAAAAAAATAAAGTTTAATCTATCTATCAATCAATCAATCAATCAATCAATCAATCAATCAATCAATCCATCCATCCATCCATCCATCAATCCATCCATCAATCAATCAGTCTTGTGAATGGATCTCTATGAATGTTTTGCTGATCTTGCATCCCTCTCCATGCATCCAGCCTGGCTTTGTTTTGATGTTGCTCCCTGTCTTTCCCCCAGTCAACATGGCGGACAATGAGCAGCACCGCCCCACCCACTTCTGCTGCAAGGCGGGGCACCTGGTCATCCTGCACTACCTGCTGGACCACCGCGCCGACGCCCACACAGAGAACATCTACGGCGACACGCCCCTCCACCTGTAAGTCCCACTCTGCCTCATCCAAGACCCACTCTGCAGTGACTGTTTTATACAGGGCCTGTTCATCTGTTGAGCGCTTGATGCCAGAATTTACAGGTTGCACGCAAAGCAACACGGTGGCTGCTCGAGGCAAAGTTTCAGTGTTTTTTGCTGTGAGGTGTTTTGCCTTGAAGACTGCTTGATGGCGTTCCAGCACTTGTGACAAGTATCAATGGCCACACACCTGGGCTTGGTGGTGGCTCCTGGACAGAGACAAGGAGCCCGGTGGTTATTGTTGTTGTGGCTGTTGTTGTTGCTGCTGTTGTTGTTGCTGCTGTTGTTGTTGCTGCTGTTGTTGTTGCTGCTGTTGTTGTTGCTGCTGTTGTTGTTGTTGTTGCTGTTGTTGTTGTTACGGTTGTTGTTGCTGTTCTGTTGCAGTTGTTGTTTTTGTTGCTTCTTCTGCTATCGTTGTTACTGTCGTTGCTGCTGTTGTTGCTGTTGTTGCAGTTGTTGTTTTTGTTGTTGCTCCATCTACTGTTGTTGCTGTCCTCCCAACCTGGCCGTGTCCTGTCTGCACAGAGCCTGCTACCACGGCAAGCTGGAGGTGGCCAAGCAGCTGGTGGTGCTGACAGGCAGTGACAGTCTGGTGAAGGAAAACATCTTCAGCGAGACGCCACTCCACAGGTAGGCAGCGCTGCACACTCTCTCTCCGTCTGCAGACTTCTTCTGCAAAGGCTGCAAGGACTGTTGATGTGTGCCTTGCTGTCTCATTGGTGGATTGACTCGGCCAATCAACAGCCACGATCTGCAAAGCAGGGGCGGCAGACTAACTTCCTCCAAGCCGTGATGATTGATCCACAGTTCTGGTGGTAGCTTGCTGTCTGGATAGAGATGGAATGTCACCCTGCAGGCTTGCAGTCTGTCTGCAGTGCCAGCTTTGCTTGGAGAGTTTGAACTGCAGGCTGTACAAGCACTCACGTAAGTTTTCCATCCATACTTACCAGTAGACAATAATTTGTCTACTGGTAAGTATGTCAGGAAAACATAGAAATTAGTTTAAATTTCTTAAAATTCTCACCAGAATTCCCAGGAATTCACTTTTTTACAAGTCACCCTAGTTTTCATCTCAGTTCATGAAGGATGTGACATCCTTGCATTCCTTGTGGCAGAGGATCATGTATGCAACTCCTGCATGACTCAAGGGTGCAGAAACGCATTGCATGCAAGGAGAGAAGATCAAGTCCCCTCTCTACAGACGTGCACCAATCACAGGCCTGGTATCTTGCATGCAGCAAACACTCAGCCTGACCTGACATTTCGTAGCCGTGGTTCCAGAGTCTGTCTTTGTCTTGACGCAGCGCCTGCACCAGCGGCCGAAACCTGGACCTGGTCAAGTTCCTGGTGGACCAGCCCTCGGTGGACATCAACTTCCAGGGCAAGGATGGACACACAGGTACAGAGGCTGGCTGTGCTGGGCTGTGGATGATGATCATGATGATCATGTTGATGACGACGACGACGACGATGTTGATGATGATGATGATGATGATGATGATGGGAGCAAAGGGAAGGAGGACCAAGGAGGAGGAGAAAAGAAGAAAAGGAGTAAGTAGTGGAGGAGAAGAAGAAGGAAGAAGAAGATGGAGGAGGAGGAGGAGCAGCAGGAGGAGGTGGTCGTGTTCAGCAGCAGTAGCAGGAGGGGAAGTCTTGTAGAAGGATGAAATAGGAGGATGTTGAGGCAGGAGGAGGAGGAAAGTGAGGGGAAAGGAGGAGGAAGAGGAAAGAGGAGCAGGCAGTTGACAAGGATGAAAGATGATTGTACCTGTGCTGTGTACTTCTTGTTGTCTCCTAAGTGCTTGACAGACACTGTCATCATCAGGAAGACAGGACTGAAGCAGTGAGCAAGGAGACGCCATTCAAAAATCCCCAACTCTCTCCGCGCCGTGTCTGTCCACAGCGCTGCACAGCGCCTGTCTGCACGGACACTTCCGCGTGGTGCAGTTCCTGCTGGAAAACCAGGCCGACATGAACCTGGTGGCCGCCGTCAGTGACCAGAATGGGGGCAGCGAGAAGAAGGAGGAACAGACAGCGCTGATGTGGGCCTACGAGAGAGGTGGGATTGCAGAGCATGATGGGTGGGGTGGGGTGGGGTGGGATGAGGATGGAGTAGGGGTGGTGTTGGAGTAGATTTGGGGTGGTGTGGTGTTGGCATGAAGTTGGGGTGGGGTGGGGTTGGGATGGGGTAGGAGTGGAAAGGGTGGGATGGGGTTGGGGCTAGGCAGTAGTTGGGTGCTGATGGGGAATGTTTGGAGATAGTGTTGCACAGTGTTGTATGAAGTGTATGAACTACATGTCATGTGTTACACGGGCATTACACGTGTATTGCACCACACTTGGCATTGCTATTGTATCATGCTGTGTTGTAGTGTATTCTACTGTACTACATTGCTCGTTGGCACTATCCCCCTGTGGGTTCGGGGTAAGAATTGACCCACCGCGTCTCCCTACGCGATTCGTAAAAGGCGAATAACTAGGGACACCGTTACTTAATTTGCGTTTACTCTAAATGTTCTAGTGATTTTCATGCTTGATGGCCTTACATAGCCTACAAAGGCTGATAGGCCGTAAAACACCCAACCAACCAAAAAAAAATCGTTGGCACTACATTGTACACCACACCGTGGTTTTGCCCTTTATTGCATTACACTGTATTGTATCACATCACACAACACCGCACTGGATTTGCTCTGTACTGCATCACACTGTATTGTGTCACGTCACACAACACCACACTGGATTTGCCCTGTATTGCATCACACTGTATTGTGTCACGTCACAACACTACACAGTGGTTTTGCCCTGTATTGTGCCACACTGTATTGTGTCATGTCACACAACACCGCGCTGCCTCCACCCTGCAGGCCACGACGCCATTGTGACGCTGCTGAAGCACCACAAGAGACCTCAAGACGAGTCGGCGTGTGGCGACTACTCCCAGCCCGGGGGCGATGGCTCCTACGTCTCTATCCCCTCCCCCCTGGGCAAGCTCCGCAGCATGACCAAGGGTAGGTACACAGGCAGGCAGGCAGGCAGGCTGGCAGGCAGGCAGGCAGGCAGGCTGGCAGGCAGGCAGGCAGGCAGGCAGGCAGGCAGGCAGGCAGGCTGGCAGGCTGGCAGGCAGGCAGGCAGGCAGGCAGGCTGGCTGGCAGGCAGGCAGGCAGGCAGGCAGGCAGGCAGGCAGGCAGGCAGGCAGGCAGGCAGGCAGGCTGGCAGGCAGGCAGGCAGGCAGGCAGGCTGGCAGGCAGGCAGGCAGGCAAGCAGGCAGGCAGGCAGGCAGGCAGGCAGACAGGCAGGCTGGTAGAGGAGACAGAAAGGAGCAGTAGTGCATGGCGTGTGGCAGGGGAGCAAAACCCTGTGATATGTAATGACTAAGTAAACAAGTTGCAAGATGTGGCGGGGAACCCCAGTAACTGATGACAAAAAAGAAATTTTCAGTCAAGGAAAAATAAGCAAAATGAAAGAGAAGATTCACTAACAATGGAAAGAAAAAGAATGTTGTTTTAGACTTGCTATCCATCCAAATTTGGGACTCATTTACAGAATTTGTTCAAACCCCAGCAGCATTTTGCATGAGTCACTTTTTATAGCGAGGAGACAATTACCATGTGGATTTAGAGAATGTTGATGACACCTGCTGTCACTGCCACAATGAAGTTTGCCCGCATGAGGAGTGGCGCATTTATCTCCTGTGTGGAACTAGAGGAATCCCGCGCAGAGAAAGTCGTCTTCCTCGGAATGGGTGACTCAGTGTCATGACGGATGTTTAGTGTCTTGACGGATGTTTAGTGTCTTGACGGATGTTTAGTGTCTTGACGGATGTTTAGTGTCTTGACGGATGTTTAGTGTCTTGACGGATGTTTAGTGTCTTGACGGATGTTTAGTGTCTTGACGGATGTTTAGTGTCTTGACGGATGTTTAGTGTCGTGACAGATGTTTAGTGTCATGACGGATGTTTAGTGTCTTGACGGATGTTTAGTGTCTTGACGGATGTTTAGTGTCTTGACGGATGTTTAGTGTCTTGACGGATGATTAGTGTCTTGACGGATGTTTAGTGTCTTGACGGAGGTTTAGTGTCTTGACGGATGTTTAGTGTCTTGACGGATGTTTAGTGTCTTGACGGATGTTTAGTGTCTTGACGGATGTTTAGTGTCTTGACGGATGTTTAGTGTCTTGACGGATGTTTAGTGTCGTGACGGATGTTTAGTGTCGTGACAGATGTTTAGTGTCATGACGGATGTTTAGTGTCTTGACGGATGTTTAGTGTCTTGACGGATGTTTAGTGTCTTGACGGATGTTTAGTGTTTTGACGGATGTTTAGTGTCTTGATGGACGTTTAGTGACTTGACGGATGATTAGTGTCTTGACGGATGATTAGTGTCTTGACGGATGTTTAGTGTCTTGACGGATGTTTAGTGTCTTGACGGATGATTAGTGTCTTGACGGATGTTTAGTGTCTTGACGGATGTTTAGTGTCTTGACGGATGTTTAGTGTCGTGACGGATGTTTAGTGTCGTGACAGATGTTTAGTGTCATGACGGATGTTTAGTGTCTTGACGGATGTTTAGTGTCTTGACGGATGTTTAGTGTCTTGACGGATGTTTAGTGTTTTGACGGATGTTTAGTGTCTTGATGGACGTTTAGTGACTTGACGGATGATTAGTGTCTTGACGGATGTTTAGTGTCTTGACGGATGTTTAGTGTCTTGACGGATGTTTAGTGTCTTGACGGATGTTTAGTGTCTTGACGGATGTTTAGTGACTTGACGGATGTTTAGTGTCTTGACGGATGGGCCTTGTGAGTGAGCTAGTTTTGCCTCGATCCATTACATGGCTGGGACAAGTTAATTTCTTCACTTGTCTGTCTGCCTGGGATGGATGCAGTACTGTTTGACGAGGTGCTGTTTTGATGGGGTGCTGTTTTGATGGGGTGCTGTTTTGATGGGGTGCTGTTTTGATGCGTTGCTGGTTTGTGTGAACAGAGAAGATCGACGTGCTGCAGCTGCGAGCCACGCTTCCCCACCACTTCCACCTGGCCATCACCGACATCGAGTTTCAGGAAACCATCGGCTCCGGCTCCTTTGGCAAGGTGTACCGGGGCAAATGCCGTGGCAAGACAGTGGCCATCAAGAGGTATGCGCAGCCTGTGTTGATTTACCCCTTATTTCCCACACCCCCTTGGCTTGGATTTGGATTTGTCTGGTATTGATTTACCCCTTATTTCCCACACCCCCTTGGCTTGGATTTGGATTTGTCTGGTGTTGATTTACCCCTTATTTCCCACACCACCTTGGGTTGGATTTGGATTTGTCTGGTGTTGATTTACCCCTTATTTCCCACACCACCTTGGGTTGGATTTGGATTTGTCTGGTGTTGATTTACCCCTTATTTCCCACACCACCTTGGGTTGGATTTGGATTTGTCTGGTGTTGATTTACCCCTTATTTCCCACACCACCTTGGCTTGGATTTGGATTTGTCTGGTGTTGATTTACCCCTTATTTCCCACACCACCTTGGCTTGGATTTGGATTTGTCTGGTGCTTTTCTCGCCTTCTCTAAAGCTATGGAAGTCTTTGGAAAATGTGTTGTCTTCATCCTCTGCTTGCTTTTCCTCCATAAGCCGATGCTGTCTCGCTTGATGTGTTTTGAAGCGACTTTGAGCAGTCTTGAAGCACTCATTCATCCTGATCATTGTTTTGTGATGGAATTAATCTGCCTTGAAAGTGGAGCGGCTCAAAGTGCTGTAGAACCAAGCAAAGAAAATGATGCTTATTTTATCATGAGTATTTTTTTACTTGCATGTTTGTGTATCTATAACTAGTATAAGGGAAAACTGTTGTACCACAGAATATCAATCTGGAAAACTCATTAAACTTGTTGTGATTATTGGAGTGGGTTTTGGGGGGTGGGGGTGGGGGACACTACTTGGCCAACATGAATGCAGTCTCAGCAGGCTGCAGAGAGTATGGAGTCCCTTGATGTGAACAACTGGAGATGTATCAGTGTCGCTGGAACCAGAGGCAGCTCGCAAGTGTCCCTGTCTGGACTGATGTCCTTGTGTCTGCAGGTAGTGTTTTTTTAGGGGCATTAGACCTGTGTACTCCGCTAGAATGCTACTCCACTAGATTGCTACTCCACTAGATTGCTACTCCACTGAATTGCTACTCCACTGGAATGCTACTCCACTAGAATGCTACTCCACTAGATTGCTACTCCACTAGATTGCTACTCCACTAGAATGCTACTCCACTAGGATGCTACTCCACTAGAATGCTACTCCACTAGATTGCTACTCCACTGGAATGCTGCTCCACTAGATTGCTACTCCAGTAGATTGCTACTCCACTAGATTGCTACTCCACTGGAATGCTACTCCACTAGATTGCTACTCCACTAGAATGCTACTCCACTAGAATGCTACTCCACTAGAATGCTACTCCACTAGATTGCTACTCCACTAGATTGCTACTCCACTAGATTGCTACTCCACTGGATTGCTACTCCACTAGATTGCTACTCCACTGGAATGCTATTCCACTAGAATGCTACTCCACTGGAATGCTACTCCACTAGAATGCTACTCCACTAGATTGCTATTCCACTAGAATGCCACTCCACTGGAATGCTACTCCACTAGATTGCTATTCCACTAGATTGCTACTCCACTAGATTGCTACTCCACTGGAATGCTACTCCACTAGAATGCTACTCCACTAGAATGCTACTCCACTAGATTGCTACTCCACTAGAATGCTACTCCACTAGAATGCTGCTCCACTAGATTGCTACTCCACTAGATTGCTACTCCACTAGATTGCTATTCCACTAGATTGCTACTCCACTAGATTGCTACTCCACTGGAATGCTACTCCACTAGAATGCTACTCCACTAGAATGCTACTCCACTAGAATGCTACTCCACTAGATTGCTACTCCACTAGAATGCTACTCCACTAGATTGCTACTCCACTAGAATGCTACTCCACTAGAATGCTACTCCACTAGATTGCTACTCCACTAGAATGCTACTCCACTAGATTGCTACTCCACTAGGATGCTACTCCACTAGAATGCTACTCCACTAGATTGCTACTCCACTAGAATGCTACTCCACTAGATTGCTACTCCACTAGAATGCTACTCCACTAGATTGCTACTCCACTAGAATGCTACTCCACTAGAATGCTACTCCACTAGAATGCTACTCCACTAGAATTCTACTCCACTAGAATGCTACTCCACTAGATTGCTACTCCACTAGAATGCTACTCCAATAGAATGCTACTCCACTAGAATGCTACTCCACTAGATTGCTACTCCACTAGAATGCACTCCTCTAGAATGCTACTCCACTGGAATGCTACTCCACTGGAATGCTACTCCACTAGATTGCTACTCCACTAGAATGCTACTCCACTAGAATGCTACTCCACTAGGATGCTACTCCACTAGATTGCTACTCCACTAGAATGCTACTCCACTAGAATGCTACTCCACTAGAATGCTACTCCACTAGAATGCTACTCCACTAGGATGCTACTGTGGTAGTACCCGGTGTCCATGTGTCTACAGGTACCGTGCCAGCTCCTTTGGCGGCAAGTCGGACGTGGACATGTTTTGCCGAGAGGTGGCCATCCTGGCCAAGCTCAACTCGTCCTACGTCATCAACTTCCTGGGCGCCTGTCTGGACGATCCCAGCGTGAGTGTCCACCCCAGTGTGTGTCCACCCTAATGTGTGTGTCCACCCCAGTATGTGTGTCCACCCCAGTATGTGTGTCCACCCCAGTGAGTGTCCACCCCAGTGTGAGTGTCCACCCCAGTGTGTGTGTCCACCCCAGTGTGTGTGTCCACCCCAGTGTGTGTCCACCCCAGTGTGTGTGTCCACCCCAGTGTGTGTGTCCACCCCAGTGTGTGTGTCCACCCCAGTGTGTGTGTCCACCCCAGTGTCAGTGTCCACCCCAGTGTGTGTCCACCCCAGTGTGTGTCCAGCCCAGTGTGTGTGTCCACCCCAGTGTGTGTGTCCACCCCAGTGAGTGTCCACCCCAGTGTGTGTCCACCCCAGTGTGTGTCCACCCTAATGTGTGTGTCCACCCCAGTATGTGTGTCCACCCCAGTGTCAGTGTCCACCCCAGTGTGTGTCCACCCCAGTGTGCATGTCCACCCCAGTGTGTGTGTCCAGCCCAGTGTCAGTGTCCACCCCAGTGTGTGTCCACCCCAGTGTGTGTGTCCACCCCAGTGTGTGTCCACCCCAGTGTGTGTCCACCCCAGTGTGTGTCCACCCCAGTGTGTGTGTCCACCCCAGTGTCAGTGTCCACCCCAGTGTGTGAGTCCACCCCAGTATGTATCCAGCCCAGTGTGTGTGTCCAGCCCAGTGTGTGTGTCCACCCCAGTGTGTGTGTCCACCGCAGTGTGTGTGTCCACCCCAGTGTGTGTGTCCACTGCAGTGTGTGTGTCCACCCCAGTGTGTGTGTCCACCCCAGTGTGTGTCCACCCCACTGTGTGTGTGTCCACCCCAGTGTGAGTGTCCACCCCAGTGTGAGTGTCCACCTCAGTGTGAGTGTCCACCCCAGTGTGTGTCCACCCCAGTGTGTGTCCACCCCAGTGTGTGTCCACCCCAGTGTGAGTGTCCACCCCAGTGTGAGTGTCCACCCCAGTGTGTGTGTTCACCCCAGTGTCAGTGTCCACCCCAGTGTCAGTGTCCACCCCAGTGTCAGTGTCCACCCCAGTGTCAGTGTCCACCCCAGTGTGTGTGTTCACCCCAGTGTGTGTGTCCACCCCAGTGTGTGTGTCCAGCCCAGTGTGTGTGTCCACCCCAGTGTGAGTGTCCAGCCCAGTGTGTGTGTCCACCCCAGTGTCAGTGTCCACCCCAGTGTGTGTCCACCCCAGTGTGTGTGTCCACCCCAGTGTGTGTGTGTCCACCCCAGTGTGTGTGTGTCCACCCCAGTGTGTGTGTCCACCCCAGTGTGTGTGTCCACCCCAGTGTGTGTGTCCACCCCAGTGTGTGTCCACCCCAGTGTGAGTGTGTCCATCCCAGTGTGTATCCACCCAAGTGTATGTGTCCACCCCAGTGTGTGTGTCCACCCCAGTGTGTGTCCACCCCAGTGTGTGTGTCCACCCCAGTGTGTGTCCACCCCAGTGTGTGTCCACCCCAGTGTGAGTGTCCACCCCAGTGTGTGTGTCCACCCCAGTGTCAGTGTCCACCCCAGTGTGTGTGTCCACCCTAGTGTGTGTGTCCACCCCAGTGTGAGTGTCCACCCCAGTGTGTGTGTCCACCCCAGTGTGAGTGTCCACCCCAGTGTGTGTGTCCACCCCAGTGTGAGTGTCCACCCCAGTGTGTGTGTCCACCCCAGTGTCAGTGTCCACCCCAGTGTGTGTCCACCCCAGTGTGTGTGTCCACCCCAGTGTGAGTGTCCACCCCAGTGTGTGTGTCCACCCCAGTGTCAGTGTCCACCCCAGTGTGTGTCCACCCCAGTGTCAGTGTCCACCCCAGTGTGAGTGTCCACCCCAGTGTGTGTGTCCACCCCAGTGTGAGTGTCCACCCCAGTGTGTGTGTCCACCCCAGTGTGAGTGTCCACCCCAGTGTGTGTGTCCACCCCAGTGTGAGTGTCCACCCCAGTGTGTGTGTCCACCCCAGTGTCAGTGTCCACCCCAGTGTGTGTCCACCCCAGTGTCAGTGTCCACCCCAGTGTGTGTCCACCCCAGTGTCAGTGTCCACCCCAGTGTGAGTGTCCACCCCAGTGTGTGTGTCCACCCCAGTGTGAGTGTCCACCCCAGTGTGTGTGTCCACCCCAGTGTGAGTGTCCACCCCAGTGTGTGTGTCCACCCCAGTGTCAGTGTCCACCCCAGTGTGTGTGTGTCCACCCCAGTGTGTGTGTCCACCCCAGTGTGTGTGTCCACCCCAGTGTGTGTGTCCACCCCAGTGTGAGTGTCCACCCCAGTGTGTGTCCGCCCCAGTGTCAGTGTCCACCCCAGTGTGTGTCCACCCCAGTGTGTGTCCAGCCCAGTGTGCATGTCCACCCCAGTGTGTGTGTACACCCCAGTGTAGGAGAGGCAGTGTGGGTGAAGCACCTTGCCCAAGGATGCGACTCAAGGATCTGTGCAGCTTCAAACACCGCACCCACTAGCCACAAGTGACCACAGGTCAAACCCTCTAACCACGCTGCCAGAGAGTCCCAAGTATTATTGTTTATTTGTAAATGATATTGAATGAGCCTTTTTGCATAATTCACTTAACTATCTTTTGTGTGTGTGTGCTGCAGTGGATGTAGAATGGATGGTTGTTGATACCAGCACATGATATGTGTTCAGTGCATTAATTTTTTTTTGTTGAAAAAACAAAATTGTTTTTTGAGAAAACTTCCAGAGACGGGCCACACTAGTGGACTCGTCAGAGGAGAGAGGTTTGGGAAAGACGGCCAGGATGGCAAGCAATAGCATGTGACTAACAAGCGATCCTGGTCTGTTGATTTGCAGTGAATTTGCAGTTCTTCACACACAGAATGACAACAGTATCTGAAGATTTGGAGATAAAAACTCGTAAAAACACTGCCATTCACGTTGTGGCCTGCCAGCCTGCGTGGCCCGCCTGCCTGCGTGGCCCGCCCGCCTGCGTGGCCCGCCAGCCTGCGTGGCCCGCCAGCCTCCACCAGCTTTGGCTGTCTTTCTCACACCCCTCTCCTCACACCCCTCTCCTCACACCCCTCTCCTCACACCCCTCTCCTCACACCCCTCTCCTCACACCCCTCTCCTCACACCCCTCTCCTCACACCCCTCTCCTCACACCCCTCTCCTCACACCCCTCCTCACACACCCCTCCTCACACCCCTCTCCTCACACACCCCTCCTCACACCCCTCTCCTCACACCCCTCTCCTCACACCCCTCTCCTCACACCCCTCTCCTCCTTTTCCATTTTTGGATTCTTCCTGGCAGTCAGCCATGCATGCTTGTACTGCGCTGAGCTTTTAAAAAGTGTGCATCACGCAGCCCTACTGCTGATGGGGACATTACTATGTGGGTGTTGATGACAAAGCTGACCTTTTTTTCTCCAACTGTTCCAGCAATTTGCCATTGTGACGCAGTTTGTGTCTGGGGGATCTCTGTTCTGCCTCCTGCATGAGCAGAAAAGGTAACAAGAAACTTTTGTCATTCTACTTTCAGGCCTGTCTCTTCCTGTGTGGCTGTGACGTCATAGTCATCAGCACTCCATGTTTCCCTGTGCGTCAGCCACTTGTATACAGTGTAACAGGAGATGAGCTATGTTTGAAAGTTGTTGATAAGTTTCATTACATATATATTTGGTGGGGGGGAGTTGCAAACACAATTCCAATTCTGAACTTGAACAAAGAATGTTTTGAAAATCATAGTTTCATGAGTTATAGTCTCTGTGTGTGTGTGTGTGTGTGTGTGGCTCATGGACGTTTCGCCCCATTTTCGGCTCATGGACGTTTCGCCCCATTTGCAAGTTCGCCCCAACCACTTCGCCCCACATTCTTGCCGGTTCGCCCCACTATCCAAACCCTAACCCTAACCCTAACCCTAACCCTAACCCTAGAATGTGGGGCGAAGTGGTTGGGGCGAACGTGCAAATGGGGCAAAACGTCCAGCACCCGTGTGTGTTTGTGTGTGTGTGTTTTTTTTACAGACTGATAGACCTACAGAGCAAGCTACGGGTGTGTGTGTGTTACAGACTGATAGACCTACAGAACAAGCTACAGGTGTGTGTGTATGTGTGTGTTACAGACTGATAGACCTACAAAGCAAGCTACAGGTGGCGGTGGACGTGGCGCGAGGCATGGAGTACCTGCACACACTGCCACAGCCCATCATCCACCGCGACCTCAACTCCCACAACATCCTGCTGGAGGAAAACAACCGCGCGCTGGTTGCAGACTTTGGGGGTAGGTGATGCTCCAGGCTTCCAGCCTGCCTGTCCATGTGTGCCTGGTGATACCCGCCGCAGTTTTATGATCTCTGAAGAGTGCAAATGTGGATTCCCCTGTCTGTATCAAAGTGAATAGTCTTGTCTGCAACTTTGAGTTTTCCTGTCTGTGTAATCTGTCCATGTTGGTTTTGGGGGCCAGCCTGCTCCTTCCTGTTGTCTCCTTCTCAAAGATTTCATCCACTTGAACACCGCCCTTCACCTTGACCCTGACTGGGTCAATCAGCGCTGCATTGGAAAAAAAAGGGGGGGGGGAACTACATTTCGGAGAGGAAATACCCATCTTTTTGTTGTTGCTTTTGTTTGCATATGCCCTCATAAATGTCTAGCAAAATGCTGCAAAACATCTTCCAGAGGTACAACTCACAAACAAAGACCCAATCTATGTCATTGTTTTTAAAAAATCATGATGCTGGATTTCTCTGTCATTTTTAAAAAGCAAAGCTATCAGACGTGGCCTGCTGTCGACTGCACAGCAGACACTATGAACACCACTGTAAGAGTTTTGAACGCTACTGTAAGAGTTCTGAACGCCACTGTAAGAGTCCTGAACGCCACTGTAAGAGTTTTTTTAAAGCAAAGCTAGCAGACGTGGCCTGCTGTCGACCGCACAGCAAACACTATGAACACCACTGTAAGAGTTCTGAATGCTACTGTAAGAGTTCTGAACGCCACTGTAAGAGTCCTGAACACCACTGTATGAGTTCTGAACGCCACTGTAAGAGTTCTGAACGCCACTGTTAGAGTCCTGAACGCCACTGTAAGAGTTCTGAACGCCACTGTAAGAGTTCTGAACGCCACTGTAAGAGTTCTGAAAGCCACCGTAAGAGTTCTGAATGCCACTGTAATTGTCCTGAAAGCCACTGTAAGAGTCCTAAAGCCACTGTAAGTAGCAATGCCCGCGCCTTCTTTCCGGTATGCGAAAAATGCAAGCAAGCACCACCACTTCACTTTCATGGCTAATTGTGGACAATCCACATACTATTCTCAATAAAGACAAGAAGGAAAGTTGTTCATAAAGGTTTCAAGAACATGTGTGTGTGATTTGGTGTTAATTTGCCTGATTTCCGCCGAGAAAATACAAGCTGATTACGTAAAAGCACCCTTCGCCGCTACCGCCTTGCGATGGCACGGCGGAGTTCGCATTTCGCGACTCGGGTTGGTCTCTTCAAAACACTCGTCCGTCGAAGTTTCTCAATGGATCAAGTTGAAACTTTACAACCCATCAGAGGAAAGCTTGCTCTTTCGTTCGGTGTGCGTTATAACGTCCGGTGTTTCTACAGACGAAAGATATTGTGGTAAGTGTGAAGTGNNNATTGTACATTGATAAAATGCCAGTTATATAACAGGATACTGCATATTATTTTGTGTCCTTTCAAGAAATTTGAAACAAGCATAAAATTTATGCAAATTTTATGCAAATTAGCGAATAGTAATTTTGTTATGTCATTTTTGATGGCGCCATTGGATTTCGTTTAATTTTTTCCATGGGTGTGTGAATTTTTATTAATATACTCCAATAAATGTAAGAATGACACTAAGAAATGTATTATTTCCTTGTTTCAACCGGTGCCATCCCAAATCTGGGGGTCTTCACAAATCCTACTAAATATTTTTGGCCTTCGAATTACCATAACTTTGGTTCTAATTAACCGATTTCCAAAATTCAAATTGCATTGTGATTAGATCAATGAGTACTATCACCATAACTTGAAGTTATAATCATTTGGTACATTTGAAAAAAAGGTCGGGCATTGCTACTGTAAGAGTTCTGAAAGCCACTGTAAGAGTTCTGAAAGCCACGGTAAGTTCTCTGCCTCTGTCTCATCACTCCACTCCCTGCTTCTGTCTTGCCCTGTAGGCAGCTTCATCTCCCCTGCCTCCGCATCATTTGTCTTCATCCCTTGATTATTTTTCACCACAATCTTTTCAGTTGCCCTGTAGCTCTGCAACTTGTGATCTTTTCATGAGACTTGAAGCCAAAAATTGAAATAGTTGTTATTACCTGACCAAATCTGTCGCCGACCCTAA
>JAWQFJ010000701.1:2500-15000 GCA_034096865.1 Theodoxus fluviatilis | reverse complement strand
TGTCTGTCTGCAAATCCCCACGAACCCAGTCTTGTACCCCCCTGTTGAAGAAATTGCATTGGCTCCCTGTAGACCTGAGGATCCAATACAAGTGCTGTTTCAGAATCATCGCCGGCTCTGCTCCTCTATACCTCTCACAACCATTCGAACTATACACCCCCGCAAGAACACTCCACTCATCCTCTGATACTAGAATGTTTTATGTCAAACCCTACACTCGCGATCAGCACGGCGGAAGAGCTTTTTCTCACTCTGCTGCCGTCGCATGGAACTCTCTCCCCCGCTCATTCCGACATTGCAAGGATCTCGATTCCTTTAAATCTAACTTCAAAACCCTATTTTTCACGCAACACTTTGAAAAACCTCTGCATCAGTAATTTTCACACTTGTGGTATTTTTTTAATCAGGTGTGTGCCCCCTTGTTTAGTCTTGCTTGTCAGTATGTATTACTTTAATCTGTTTGCTTGTTTGTATGTTTTTGTGTTCTTTTCTATGTTGATATGGTTGTTTGTTTCTATGCTTGCATGAATCTGTTTGTTTTTGGCTTTTTCGTTGCTATAGTTGTTTGCTTGCTTGCTTGCATGGTTGATATCTGTATGTTGCTTTGCCTTATTTGCTTGTGTGCTTATGTTCCTTTTCTATGTTTCTGTTGCTTTTTCAGTCTTTACATGTATGTTTGCACGATTGATGTCTGTTTGCGGCTTTATCTTGCCTTTTTGTTGCCATAGTTGTTTGCAGTTTGCTTGTGTGGCTATGTTCTTTTTAAACTTTGTAAAGCGTTTTGTGCATGGAAAGCGCTATATAAATACTCATTATTATTATTATTATTATTATTATTATTATTATTATTATTATTATTATTATTATTATTATTATTATTATTATTATTACTTTGTTGTTGTTGTTGCCATGTTACTCTGTTGTTGTTGTTGCCATGTTACTCTGTTGTTGTTGTCATGTTACTTTGTTGTTGTTATTGTCATGTTACTCTGTTGTTGTTGTCATCATGTTACTTTGTTGTTGTTGCCATGTTGTTACTTTGTTGTTGTTGTTGTTGTTGTCATGTCACTTTGTTGTTGTTGTTGCTGCTATGTTACTTTGTTGTTGTTGTCATGTTACTCTGTTGTTGTTGTCGTCATGTCACTTTGTTGTTGTTGTTGTTGTCATGGCACATTGTTGTTGTTGTTGTCATGTTACTTTGTTGTTGTTGCCATGTTGTTACTATGTTGTTATTGTTGCTGTCATGTTACTTTGTTGTTGTTGCCATGTTACTCTGTTGTTGTTATTGCTGCCATGTTACTTTGTTGTTGTTGTTGTCATGTTACTTTGTTGTTGTTGTCCCACTGACAGTGTGCCTCTCTGCCCGCCACAGAGTCCAGATTTCTCCGCTCAACGGAGGAGGACAACATGACTAAACAACCTGGGGTGAGTGTTTTGATTTTCCCAGCAGCCATTTGTAAATAACTATGTAAGAAGCTTGGCTTTCCCAAACTGTGGAATATGTTACTTTTTTATGGAATGCCATTTGAATGAAGGATGGATGAAAAAAGTAGAGGAATGAAAGGAAGTAATCTGCGAAGGACACCTGGCAGGCCAGATCAGGTGACGGAGGAAATGCCGCGTGCATGCCACTTACATGTGACTGTGCTTGAGAAACAAGGCTCACGTTGGCAAAACTGGGTTTGAGCAAATGCAGAGAAAAGTTATCTGCACACTGCATCATGTAATAGCTTTCCTCAGGTTTACATTTCTGTAATAAAAAGTAAGGTTTCCTGTATGAACATGCCAGGGTCTTTTTCTGGAATATGCAATAAATAACTAATTTTATGGTTGAAATATCTCATTTAGTCATATTTTCGACTTTAGTCTTTTTTTTCCTGCACAGTCAATTCTTTTTTTCTGCTTTCTCTGCTAAGAACCAGTACCAAACTATTTTCCAAGATGGGGAAAAAATTAGAGGCATGTTTTGTGTCTGTAGATAGAGTATTGTAAATCAACAGTTCTATACATTTATTCATGGTAAGCAGTCCTGTTGAAGAATTAATTCAGACATGTTTTGTGTCCGTAGATAGAGTATTGTAAATCGACAGTTCTGTGTTCTTTGTA
The DNA here is from genome assembly GCA_034096865.1 of Theodoxus fluviatilis. Lineage (NCBI taxonomy): Eukaryota > Metazoa > Mollusca > Gastropoda > Cycloneritida > Neritidae > Theodoxus > Theodoxus fluviatilis. The sequence goes on along the minus strand of JAWQFJ010000701.1, from coordinate 12,894 downwards.
AGCAGTTCTGTTCACGGATGAAGTCAGACATGTTTTGTGTCCGTAGATAGAGTATTGTAAATGGACAGTTCTGTGTTCTTTGTAAGCAGTTCTCTTCACGGATGAAGTCAGACATGTTTTGTGTCCGTAGATAGAGTATTGTAAATGGACAGTTCTGTGTTCTTTGTAAGCAGTTCTTTTCACGGATGAAGTCAGACATGTTTACCATTAAAATAAAGTCAGCACCAGGGCTGTTGTATGCTGCCAGGGCTGTTGTATGCTGCCAGGGCTGTTGTACGCTGCCAGGGCTGTTGTATGCTGCCAGGGCTGTTGTACGCTGCCAGGGCTGTTGTATGCTGCCAGGGCTGCTGTATGCTGCCAGGGCTGTTGTATGCTGCCATGGCTGTTGTACGCTGCCAGGGCTGTTGTATGATGCCAGGACTGTTGTATGCTGCCAGGGCTGTTGTATGCTGACATGGCTGTTGTACGCTGCCAGGGCTGTTGTATGATGCCAGGACTGTTGTATGATGCCAGGGCTGTTGCACGCTGCCAGGGCTGTTGTAAGATGCCAGGGCTGTTGCACGCTGCCAGGGCTGTTGTATGCTGCCAGGGCTGTTGTACGCTGCCAGGGCTGTTGTACGCTGCCAGGGCTGTTGTACGCTGCCAGGGCTGTTGTACGCTGCCAGGGCTGTTGTATGCTGCCAGGGCTGTTGTATGCTGCCAGGACTGTTGTATGCTGCCAGGGCTGTTGTACGCTGCCAGGGCTGTATGCTGCCAGGGCTGTTGTAAGATGCCAGGGCTGTTGTACGCTGCCAGGGCTGTTGTACGCTGCCAGGGCTGTATGCTGCCAGGGCTGTATGCTGCCAGGGCTGTTGTATGCTGCCAGGGCTGTTGTATGCTGCCAGGGCTGTTGTACGCTGCCAGGGCTGTTGTACGCTGCCAGGGCTGTTGTACACTGCCAGGGCTGTTGTATGCTGCCAGGGCTGTTGTATGCTGCCAGGGCTGTTGTATGCTGCCAGGGCTGTACGCTGCCAGGGCTGTTGTATGCTGCCAGGGCTGTTGTACGCTGCCAGGGCTGTTTTACGATGCCAGGGCTGTTGTACGCTGCCAGGGCTGTTGCGAGCTGCTGCTGCTGTTTTCCACAGAATCTGCGGTGGATGGCGCCGGAGATCTTCACACAGTGCACCAAGTACAGCATCAAGGCCGACGTCTTCAGCTACTCCCTCTGTCTGTGGGAACTGCTGGCCGGGGAGCTGCCCTTCGCCCACCTCAAGCCCGGTAGGCCTGCAGTAGTGTGTCTGTCGTAGTAGTAATGCGGCTGAAAGAGTCGTTGTCACCAACATTCGGCGACACTGTACCCGAGTTTTGAAATCTCGGCCTTACAGTCACGTGACTCACACGCCCTGGGAGTTATGCTAAGATCAGGCTGCGTTAATGTATCTGCGTTTTGTGACAAACGTCTTGCTCTGCGATACTGTACTCCATGCACCTTAACGGTCCGCGTGATTCGGGTGTAATCTTAAGCTAAACGACATTTATAAATGTCTGTTCTCACGAGAAATGCCGAGATTTGAAACTCGGGTACAGTGTCGCCGAATGTTGGTGACAACGACCATTTCAGTAGTAGCAGTATGAGTAGTAGTAGAAGTAGTAGTAGTGGAAGTAGTAATGATATGGGTAGTAGCAGTAGCATTAGCATCCACAGCAGCAGTAGCCACTACAGTCAGATTTTATCAACTGCTTGGTGAGGTGCTGCTGTTTGCCTGCCTCAAACCCAGTAGATTTGTAGTAGTCATGATAGTGTCAGTAGTGTCAGAAATAGTAGAATCAGTAGCAGCAGTGGCAATATGATGTAGTATCAGCAGTGGTATTAGTGGCAGAAGGGAGTAGTAGTGCGAGTAAGAAGAGCAGGAAGGAGGGAGAGAAGAAGTACAAGTTGAAGGAGATGAAACAGCAAGAGTTTACAGATTCAAATCTCGGTCATGGACTTTTCAAAGTGTGAGGAGCAATGTGATGAAAAAATTAGCAGTGGTGGGATGAGGAAGTAATGTGCTGTTGTTGTTTTGTTGTTGTTGCTTTTGTTGTTATCATTTTTATTGATTTGGTTGCTTGCTCTTGCTGTAAAAGTTTACTCTGTGCTGTTGTCAGCGGCGGCAGCGGCGGAGATGGCGTACCACACGTCCAGGCCTCCCGTCGCCATCACCTTCCCCAAGCCCATCGTGGCGCTGCTGCAGCACGGGTGGCACGCCAACCCTGAGGTAGCGTCCTGTCTCACAGTCGCTGCACTTTGTACAAGTTTCATTTGTAATGTCCAGTGTTGTAAAGTTCCTGTATGTTGTGTGAAAGATGCTGTCTCTCACTTTGACTCAGTGCTATGTGCAGTGAGCTACAGTGAGGTTTTGAGAGGAAGAGGGAGAATTCAATGAAACAACTTATTTCAACTGCTGGCATCAAACCTGTTGCTTTCCTTTCTCCTGCCTGTTCCTCTCCCTTCCTGACCTTAAAATAAATATATTCACCCACTCCACGGTAAATTGCCTCCCCATCTGCTGTAGTACAGAGCAGTACAACATGTATTTATGCATGTGTGTGTGTGTGTGTGAATGTGGGCACGAGCACAGATGTGTGTGCTTGTGTATGTGCGTGCATGCAAGTGTGTATGTGCACGAGCGCAGATGTGTGTGTGTGTACGTGCACATGTGCATGTGTGGGCATGTGTGTGTGTGTGTGTGTGTGTACACACATTTACATGCATGTGTAAATGAACAAAAGGCAGAATTCAAGAGTCACTGCTGCCTGTTTCAAATGCCAAATGATCACTTCATTCATTCATTTCATTCATTTCGTTCATTCATTCATTCCTCTCCACTCCCTCCATTTCTCTCCCCCTGTCCACAGGAGCGGCCGGAGTTCAAGGAGGTGGTGCCGGTGCTGGAGGAGTGCCAGCGCTCCCAGGCGGTGGCCATGCTGAGCAATGCCGCCCCGCCCCCCTCCTTTCCCTCCCAGCTGCCCATGGTCACCTCCCCCCACTGCGACCCCCATCACCCCTCCCCCGGGGACGAGGAGGACGGCCGCTCCACCCCCCCTCTGGCAGGTCACGTCTCGGCACTGCGCTCCCACTGGGAACAGGAGGCCTTCAGAAACAACAGGTGTGGTGGTGATGATGGCGATGATGATGATGATGATGATTGATGATGATGATGATGACAACGATGAGGATGAGGATGGTGGTGGTGGTGGTGGTGATTATGATGATGATGAGGAGGAGGAGGACGGTTTTGGTGGTGGTGGTGATTATGAGGAGGATGATACAGTGGTGATTGTAATAATGATCAATTTGACAACAGTGACAATAAGTGAAGTAAATTTTACAAAAGTTTTATGACGTTGATGGTAATAACGATGATGATGACAATGAAGAAGCAATGCTGACAACAGACCTGCCTATTCTCCCGAAAAATTCGGGAGACTCCCGATAAATTCGGGAGATTCCCGATTTAGGCCTGTTTCTTTCCACCAGGGCGTTGTCCCTGGGCCCCACCGGGGCCTTGGTGGCCCCTGGACCCCGGCCTGTTTTTTAGAATCTCCCTAATTGGCCTTTGGGGGGGGTAGGCAGGTCTGTGACAATACTGATGATGGCAAAATCAACAACAACAGTAGCAATGATGATGAAAAGCATTTACCAGTGCAAGTAACTTCAGCCAGGGACAGAGCCACGCTTTCCAGATGCGTTTCTCACACAGACAAGGGGGGGGGGTGTTGTTTGGAAAGCCGTCACTTTTTGCTTGCTTGAATCCAGTCTTGCGGTGGTTCTGGTGTCTATTTCTTGTGCTCCACCCTCTCAGCACAGTCTGCTTGCAGAAGTCAGTCAAATGTGAATTTGTTTTTTCAGTGCTGGAGACCGGAATCTTGCGTTTCCACACATCAACAAGAATGGTGAGTCTTTTTCCTTCGAACATTTCCTTGGGCCGTGCCTGGTTGACACTTGTGCACTTGGATTTGGTTTCTGTCGATTCTTGGTTTGCATAAGAAATGTTTCCATGTACTTTGTTGTTGAGGTTTGCGTTGTGTCTCTAAGGTGGAACACACACACACACATACGCACATGTGCACACGTGCACACACACACACACACACACACACACAATAACACTGCCTTCCACCATGTTGGGTTGCTTGGAAAGAAAGTATTGTTCTGACCAGTTTCAGCCAGCTAGGCATGGAAGTAAAGAACTGTTATTTTTTAAATAGGAACTATTCCATCTCCGGTCATAGATAGAAATAGATTTGCAGTGTAAAAGAGAGGTAGACAGACAACAGATTTCCCATCTGGCAACATGCTTTGCGAGGGTGCAGGTCTAGAGGTCATGGTGTATGGCAGACTGAGTGGCCCTCACAACTTCCTGTTTCCCTGGATTCCTTGTTTCCATGGATGCCCTCTTGTTCACTGCAGGCTACGTGGCTGACCCCCTGCACGCGCTGCGCATGCCCCTGGCTCTGCATCCAGGCTCTGACAGCGACAAGTCCGGCAACAACTCCTCATGATGGAAACTTACTAAAGGGAGATAACTCCTTTTGAGGGGGGACAACTCCTTTGAGGAGAAACATGGATGGGGCAAACAGCCCCCCCATGGAGGAGGAGGGATTTCCTTCCAACACCAGTGTGGACTTCGAGCTGGCAGTGGAGGAGAGCTGACTGGACTCCACACTCTGGACACGACTGCAGGGTCCAACACAAGTTATTAACCCGGGCAACCTATGTTCTCTAGGCTTGCTGGAACAGGCACCAAATGTGTCAAGGACTCGAGGCAAGGCCTCCTGACAGGGAAGCTGTGGCGCTGTAGGAATGCAGGCAGCGACAGCTCAGCCCCAGACTGCACTCGCAACTCTCGCAGACAACGCAGCGCTCGGTGCCTTCGTCGCGCTGAAACAGGACTTTGGGGAGTACTAGGTGGTGCTCAGTAGATTTTTCATCACAGAGTGTGTCTGTGTTGTGTGTGATGCAGTGTGTGTTGTGTGATGTGTGTGTTGTAGTGTGCGAGTTGTGTGATGTGTCTGTTGTGTATGTGATGTGTTTGTGTGTGATGTATGTGTGTGTGTGTGTGTATGTTTGATGTACGATGTGTGTGTGTCTGTGTATGTGTGTCTGTGTGTGTGTGTGTGTGTGTGTGTGTGTGTGTGCATGTGTGTGTGTGCATGTGTGTGTATGTGTAATGAGTGTGTGTGATATGCAGTGTGTGTTGTGTGATGTATGTGTGATGCAGTGTGTGTTTTGTGATGTGTGTGTTGTGTGGTGTAGTGTGCGAGTTGTATGATGTGTCTATTGTGTATGTGATGTGTGCGTGTGTGTGCATTTGTGTGTGTGTGTGTGCATTTGTGTGTGTGTGTGTGTGTGTGTGCATGTGTGTGTGTGATGTGTGTGTTTGTGTGTGTGTATGTCTGTGTGATGTGTGTGTGTGAAGTGTGTGTGTCTGTGTGTGTGTTGAGTCTGATGGCCTCCTTGCATCATGGAAGACAGGGAGGACATGGCTGGCTGTGTTGCTAGACCAAGGAGAAGACAACTCCTGGAGAATCAACACAGCCTTACCAAGGACTGGAGTGTGTTGACTGACTAGCCTTAGGCTAAGGCTAGTATCTTGCAGGTGTGGTAAGGAAAGCACAAGTCAAGTGTGTTGCATTTAGCTCCTTGCTTACAAGGAGACCACATTTTCTTGAGGTGGCTTTGGAGAAGCCAAGCTGCTGCTAGCAGGCAAATTCAAAATGGTGGAGCCCATGCATTTAGGAGTTATGTTTACAGATGGTAGTGTATCTAATGTTCTTTCAAATGTCTGCGAGTGTGTCTGGGTTGCTTGCTTGTTTTAAACAAAGTTTCAGTGTGGTTTGAGATGTTACAATGGTATCTTTAAACACTTGAAAAACTGTTCTTATGTCAGCTTGGTCAGTTAATTCAGAGAAAAGAAACTGTTTCACCAACTTTCAGCTGGACACAGCCATGTTGCTCTCTCTGACTTCTGCCTTGCCAACGACTGGCTGTTGCCTGGAGGCCTAGCCTTAGCTTGCCTTGCTCGGGAGGAATTCCTTGCAACCTAGGATGCTGCGCAGCACGCCGCAGTGCAGAGACTGGAGAGGAACCTGGTGCCACTGAAGCAGTCCCCATCACTGTCTGTGCTGGGGAGGGGGGGGGTAGTGGCAGTTTGTGGTTTGACATGAGGGACGCTGTTTTGGCGAGAGGCGTGCCAGTATGAGTGCAATAGTGACGTTTTACCACAGTATGTATACCACATGTACTACTCATGATGCAGATTTGAGTTTTTGTTCACTGCAAAGAAGTGCCTCCCTCTGTCTCTGTCTGTCTCTGTCAGTCAGTCTGTCTGTATGTAGTCGCCCGTCTGTGTGTCTGTTGGTTTTTGTCAGTGTGTGTGTGTCTGCCCTTTTGTCCGTGTCTCTATGTGTGGGTGTGTACGTGTGTGTATCTCTCTCTCTGCCTCTCTCCGTCTCTCTCTTCCCTCCCTCTCCATCTCTATCTCTCTTCGCTCTCTCTCTCTCTCTCTCCCTCCCTCCTTTCCTTTCTCCCTCCCTCCTTCCCTCTCTCTCTCTCTCTCCCTCTCTCTCCCTCCTTCCCTCCCTCCCTCTCTCTCTCTCTATCTCTCTCTCTCCTTCCCTCTCTCTCTCTCTCTCTCTCCCTCCTTCCCTCCCTCTCTCTCCCTCCTTCCCTATCTTTCTCTCTCTCATATTGTTTGCTTTCTTTTGACAGTCAATGCACTGGAGTGATATTTGATGGACAGACAGTTCTTTGATCATCCCATCATGAAAGAGTGTTAATGTCTTGTCACTAATCCCCATTGTTCACTTTCATCTCTCATAATTGCATTGATTGTGTGTAGTGTCAGTTCTGGAGAAATCATGTGTATGGCCATGCAGGCCATACAGTTTGTGTACCAGAGAAATTTTGTCATGGGCCAGTATGCCAGGTTTGTAAGATTTTTTTTTCTCTCTCTCTTCCTCTTTCCTATGTTGTTTATCTGCTTTTGTCAACTGACAGTTTAAATTGAAGCCCACACATCTAAGTTACATACTTTTCAGTTAGTCATACACACTTATACGCACATGAGAGTCTTCAGTTTGTTGCCGTAAGTGTGCATAGCAAAGATGCATGACAGAAGCATGAAAACGCACACACATTGCCGTGCATGTCTATTTTCCAGACAGAGAAAGTATTAAATATATTCATCGTGACCTTGTCTTGTTGGTAATTTGTAGGCTTTGGTTTTCATGAGATTTACATTTGCACACAGTAATACAGATGATGTGAAAAATGCTTCTTAAATCAACAGTTTAGTGTTTGTTTCCCATGAGGTCACAATAAACATAGCTGTGATCTGAACACACAAAAATTGAGTGACCATTACAGTGTTAGATATTTTGAGTGGCTGCTACAGTGTTAAATTATATTTTGAGTGACTGTTAGTGTTAGATATTTTGAGTGACCATTACAGTGTTAGATGATATTTTGAGTGCACGTTAGTGTTAGTTGATATTTTGAGTGCATGTTAGTGTTAGATGATATTTTGAGTGCATGTTAGTGTAAGATGATATTTTGAGTTACCATTACAGTGTTAGATGATATTTTGAGTGCCCGTTAGTGTTAATTGATATTTTGAGTGCATGCCAGTGTTAGATGTTATTTTGAGTGACTGCTACAGTGTTAGATATTTAATGCAAGCTTAGGGAACAAAATGGCAAGAGAGAGGGCATTTGGTGTTGATTCCTTCCTTGCAGCCGCGCCCCTCCAGTCCATGCTAGGCCCCAAACTTGCAATGAGCAAAAACAGCCAGGACAGCTGTCCCCCCTTTGTAACCAAGGCCAAAGGTCATGTCTTTCCGTGTAAATTTATTCCACAAATTGCATATCTTGTCAGGTGAGATACAAAAGTCGTTCAAGCAACTTGAAATCTAAAGGCACAGTAGAAATCTTCACACAAACACACATCTCTGATGCAAACTTGGCTGCTTGATATGTTCCTCCACGATCAAAAGGTTAGATTTCAACACCTATATGGTCAAGATCCATGAACACACAATCCTTGTTCATAACAAATGCGTAGAAATGCCAAGCCGTCTACAGACACAGGCCAGAGCACTGGTGAAAAGAGCAATGAAGCGAGAGAGAGAGAGAGAGAGAATGTGACAAAATGTCTTGGAGAAAGCATTTCTTCTCCTGGTTTTTTCTTTTCTTTTCTTTTCCTCGATAATACAACCAGTTATAATGGGTTTGGCCACATGCAATGGCTACATGCCTAGAGCAAAGTAACCTTCTCTTTCCTTCTGAAATGACATTTTCCTGACAGCAAGCAGCTGCAGCAACAAGCAGGGCATCGTGTTTAGGCAGTCCACTGACAGCAAGCAGCTGCAGCAACAAGCAGGGCAAAGTGTTTAGACAGTCCACTGACAGCAAACAGCTGCAGCAACAAGCAGGGCAAAGTGTTTAGACAGTCCACTGACAGCAAGCAGCTGCAGCAACAAGCAGGGCACCGTGTTTAGACAGTCCACTGACAGCAAGCAGCTGCAGCAACAAGCAGGACACCGTGTTTAGACAGTCCACTGACAGCAAGCAGCTGCAGCAACAAGCAGGGCACCGTGTTTAGACAGTCCACTGACAGCAAGCAGCTGCAGCAACAAGCAGGGCACCGTGTTTAGACAGTCCACTGACAGCAAACAGCTGCAGCAACAAGCAGGGCACCGTGTTTACACAGTCCACTGACAGCAAGCAGCTGCAGCAACAAGCAGGGCACCGTGTTTAGACAGTCCACTGACAGCAAGCAGCTGCAGCAACAAGCAGGGCATCGTGTTTAGACAGTCCACTGACAGCAAGCAGCTGCAGCAACAAGCAGGCCACTGTGTTTAGACAGTCCACTGACAGCAAGCAGCTGCAGCAACAAGCAGGGCACCGTGTTTAGACAGTCCACTGACAGCAAGCAGCTGCAGCAACAAGCAGGACACCGTGTTTAGACAGTCCACTGACAGCAAGCAGCTGCAGCAACAAGCAGGGCAAAGTGTTTACACAGTCCACTGACAGCAACAAGCAGGGCACCATGTTTAGACAGTCCACTGACAGCAAGCAGCTGCAGCAACAAGCAGGGCACCGTGTTTAGACAGTCCACTGACAGCAAGCAGCTGCAGCAACAAGCAGGGCACCGTGTTTAGACAGTCCAGTGACAGCAAGCAGCTGCAGCAACAAGCAGGCCACCGTGTTTAGACAGTCCACTGACAGCAAGCAACCGCAGCAACAAGCAGGGCACCGTGTTTACACAGTCCACTGACAGCAACAAGCAGGGCACCGTGTTTACACAGTCCACTGACAGCAAGCAGCTGCAGCAACAAGCAGGGCACCGTGTTTAGACAGTCCACTGACAGCAACAAGCAGGGCACCGTGTTTACACAGTCCACTGACAGCAACAAGCAGGGCACCGTGTTTAGACAGTCCACTGACAGCAAGCAGCTGCAGCAACAAGCAGGGCAAAGTGTTTACACAGTCCACTGACAGCAACAAGCAGGGCACCGTGTTTAGACAGTCCACTGACAGCAAGCAGCTGCAGCAACAAGCAGGGCACCGTGTTTAGACAGTCCACTGACAGCAAGCAGCTGCAGCAACAAGCAGGGCAAAGTGTTTACACAGTCCACTGACAGCAAGCAGCTGCAGCAACAAGCAGGGCACCGTGTTTAGACAGTCCACTGACAGCAAGCAGCTGCAGCAACAAGCAGGGCACCGTGTTTAGACAGTCCACTGACAGCAAGCAGCTGCAGCAACAAGCAGGGCACTGTGTTTAGACAGTCCACTGACAGCAAGCAGCTGCAGCAACAAGCAGGACACCGTGTTTAGACAGTCCACTGACAGCAAACAGCTGCAGCAACAAGCAGGACACCGTGTATAGACAGTCCACTGACAGCAAGCAGCTGAAAATGAGAGCTTTTCATGAAATGCATGAGTATTCCTATGCAAATCTTGGGCATATACAATCCAAGACAGCTGCAAAAACACATTTCACAACAACGTAAAATGCTCCGATGGCACATAGACCGCACCACAGACAACTGTAAACTAGTAAAATCTTGTCACGAGGAGACTGTCCCGACAGAGTACAAAAACTCTTGTAAAATCTCAAACTACTGTTTCAAAAAGAAACTTCACCAATAAACACAAAGACAGCAAGACTGGCAAGACACGGGAAAAGACATCCAGCCATCTTGGCCACAAAGGCAACACCGGGGAAGGACGCCAGACTCCACACAGCGGGAATGCCTCACTCCGAGCGTGCCACACGACTTCCCCCGTCCTAGCAAGACGCCTTCCACTTCAAGCCTCCACGGCGGACCACACAGAACTCCTGGCTCCTTGCTTGAGTCCCAGTGACCTGC
>JAWQFJ010000700.1:6030-37570 GCA_034096865.1 Theodoxus fluviatilis | reverse complement strand
CACCTCAATGAACCCAGCCAACACCATCCCCAAATGAAACACAAGTTATTAGCAGTGATTCGGTACGGCGCTCAATGTTTCTTTCTGATGCACAGTGGTAGTAAAGATGTCAGTAGTGCACATGCACTCACACAGACACACACACACATATACACACACACACACAGACATTCACGCACACACACACGCGCGCGCGCGCGCAGCGCGCATCCACATCACTCAACTCGATGAGCAAAACCAACATAAAAAAGAATGAAGTCTCTGGCTGTGACAGAAGTCTACAAAGCGCCAATGTCCAGTCTGTAAAAAAGGCATTAACTCCACTGCTGGACCTGAACTTTTCTGTTTCTCAGTAGTGTCTTCAATATTAAAAGGAAAAGTAGCACGTGTTCACTGTTGATCTGAACTTTTCTCTTCTCCGGGGTGTTTCCCTCAGTTTTAAAGATAAAGTATTTTACGCACTGCTGATCTGAACTTTTTCTCTGTTCTCCGGGGTGTTCTTCAGTTTTTAAAGATAAAGTATTCACTTACTGCTGATCTGAACTTTTTTTTTGTTCTCCGGGGTGTTTCCTTCAGTTTTTAAAGATAAAGTATTTACGCACTGCTGATCTGAACTTTGCTCTGTTCATCCGGGGTGTTTCCTTCAGTTTTTAGAGAAAAAAGTATTCACTTACTGCTGATCTGAACTTTTCTCTGTTCACACGGGGTGTTTCCTTCGAACGGTGTGTTCAGATGAGCGACAACAGGGTAGCGTTTTGCTTCTGCAACACATCATTAGTACAACATCACACACAGTCCTCTCCCTGTCTCTCTCTCTGTCTTTCTCGTCTCTCTCTCTCTTTGTCTCTCTGTCTTTCTATCTCTTTCTCTTCTCTCTCTCTCTATCTGTGTATCTCTCTGTGCATCTTTCTCAGTATCTTTTTCTGTGTTTTTCTCTCTCTGTCTATCTTTTTGTATATGTGTCTGTCTTTCTATCTCTGTGTATCTTTCTTAGTCTCTCTCGCTGTGTCTTTATATCGTATTCTCTATCTCTCTGTATATCCGTATCTCTCTGTCTCTCTCGCTTTGTCTCTTTCTCTCTCTGTCTTTCTCTCTCTCTGTCTTTCTATCTGTGTACATCTGTGTATCTTTCTCAGTATCTCTCTCTGTGTCTTTATATCTCTGTATATCGCTTTCTCTCTTTGTCTGTCTTTCTTTCTATTTGTATCTCTCTCTGTGTATCTTTCTCAGTACGTATGTGTCTTTCTATCTCTATGTCTATCTCTGTACGCTGTGTATCTCTCTGACACTGTCTTTGTCTTTCTCTCTTTGTCTTTCTTTCTGTATATATCGCTCTCTGTATCTCTATGTATACTCTCTTGTCTCTCTCTCTGTCTCTCTGTATCTCTCTCTGCCTCTATTTATATATCTGTTTTTCTGTCTCTATCTGTCTGTCTCTCTGTGTTCTCTTTGTCTCTATCTGTGTCTGTCTCTCTCTCTCTGTCTCCCTGTGTCTCTCTCTCTTTATGTCTCTCTCTGTGTCTCTTTCTCTGTCTCTCTCTGTCTCTCTCTCTTTCTGTCTCTCTGTCTGCTCTCTCTCTGTCTCTCTCTCGGTCTCTCTCTCTCTCTCTCTCTCTCTCTCTCTCTCTCTCTCTCCACATCGCTCTACTGAGAGACATATACATAATGATGTACCTACTGAGTCACAAGCCAACTGAGACACAGAAATCTAATAAACACAAATACCTACTAAGACACAGGGACCTACTGAGGCACATGGATCTAATGACACACAGGGACTTACTGAAACACATGCACTACTAGAGACACAGGGACCTACTAAGACACAGGTATCTACTGAGACAGACATATGTACTGAGACGCATGACCTACTGAGACACAAAGACCTACTGAGACACATGTACCTACTGAGACACAGGGACCTACTGAGACACAGAGACCTACTGAGACACAGGGACCAACTGAGACACAGGTACCTACTGAGACACAGGTACCTACTGAGATACCTACTGAGAGCACGGTACCTACTGAGACACTGGTACCTACTGAGACACATGGACCTACTAAGACACAGGTACCTACAGAGACACAAAGACCTACTGAGACACAAAGGACTACTGAGACACAGATACCTACTGAGACACATATACCTACTGAGACACAGGTACATACTGAGACACAGGTACATACTGAGACACAGGTACCTACTGAGACACATATAACTACTGAGACACAGGGACCTACTAAGACACAGGCACCTACAGAGACACAGGGACCTACTGAGACACAGATACCTACAGAGACACAGGGACCTACTGAGACACATGTACCTACTGAGACGCAGGTATCTACTGAGACAACGGGACCTACTGAGTCACAAAGACCTACTGAGACACAGGGACCTAGTGAGACACGGGGACCTACTGAGACACAGGTACCTACTGAGACACAGGTACCTACTGAGACACAGGTACCTACTGAGACACATGGACCTACTGAGACACAAATACCTACTGAGACACAGGTACCTACTGAGACACAGGTACCTACTGAGACACAGGTACCTACTGAGACACAAAGACCTACTGAGACACAGGTACCTACTGAGACACAGGTACCTACTGAGACACAGGTACCTACTGAGACACAGGTACCTACTGAGACACAGGTACCTACTGAGACACAAAGACCTACTGAGACACAGGTACCTACTGAGACACAGGTACCTACTGAGACACAAAGACCTACTGAGACACAAAGACCTACTGAGACACAGGTACCTACTGAGACACAGGTACCTACTGAGACACAAAGACCTACTGAGACACAGGTACCTACTGAGACACAAAGACCTACTGAGACACAAAGACCTACTGAGACACAGGTACCTACTGAGACACAGGTACCTACTGAGACACAAAGACCTACTGAGACACAAAGACCTACTGAGACACAAAGACCTACTGAGACACAGGTACCTACTGAGACACAAAGACCTACTGAGACACAAAGACCTACTGAGACACAGGTACCTACTGAGACACAGGTACCTACTGAGACACAGGTACCTACTGAGACACAGGTACCTACTGAGACACAGGTACCTACTGAGACACAAAGACCTACTGAGACACAGATACCTACTGAGACACAGATACCTACTGAGACACAGGTACCTACTGAGACACAGGGACCTACTGAGACACAAGTACCTACTGAGACACAATGACCTACTGAGACACAAGTACCTACTGAGACACAGGACCTACTGAGACACATGACCTACTGAGACACAGGTACCTACTGAGACACAGATACCTACTGAGACACAAGACTACTGAGACACAGGATACCTACTGAGACACAAAAGACCTACTGAGACACAAAGACCTACTGAGACACAGGTACCTACTGAGACACAAAGACCTACTGAGACACAGGTACCTACTGAGACACAGTACCTACTGAGACACAGGTACCTACTGAGACACAAAGACCTACTGAGACACAGGTACCTACTGAGACACATGTACCTACTGAGACACAGGTACCTACTGAGACACATGTACCTACTGAGACACAGGTACCTACTGAGACACAGGTACCTACTGAGACACAGGTACCTACTGAGACACATGTACCTACTGAGACACAGGTACCTACTGAGACACAAAGACCTACTGAGACACAGGTACCTACTGAGACACATGTACCTACTGAGACACAGGTACCTACTGAGACACAGGTACCTACTGAGACACAGGTACCTACTGAGACACAGACCTACTGAGACACAAAGACCTACTGAGACACAGGTACCTACTGAGACACAGGTACCTACTGAGACACAGGTACCTACTGAGACACAAAGACCTACTGAGACACAGGTACCTACTGAGACACATGTACCTACTGAGACACAGGTACCTACTGAGACACAGGTACCTACTGAGACACAAAGACCTACTGAGACACAGGTACCTACTGAGACACAGGTACCTACTGAGACACAAAGACCTACTGAGACACAGGTACCTACTGAGACACAGGTACCTACTGAGACACAGGTACCTACTGAGACACAGGTACCTACTGAGACACAGGTACCTACTGAGACACATGTACCTACTGAGACACAAAGACCTACTGAGACACAGGTACCTACTGAGACACAGGTACCTACTGAGACACAGTACCTACTGAGACACAGGTACCTACTGAGACACAGGTACCTACTGAGACACAGTGACCTACTGAGACACAGGGACCTACTGAGACACATGTACCTACTGAGACACAAGACCTACTGAGACACAGTTACCTACTGAGACACATGTACCTACTGAGACACAGGTACCTACTGAGACACATTGACATACAGAGACACAGTGACCTACTGAGAGACGGTGACCTACTGAGACACAGGTAACTACTGAGTCACATGTACCTACTGAGAAACAGGTACTACTGAGACACAGTACCTACTGAGACACAGGTACCTACTGAGACACAAAGACCTACTGAGACACAGGTACCTACTGAGACACAGGTACCTACTGAGACACATGTACCTACTGAGACACAGGTACCTACTGAGACACAGGTACCTACTGAGACACATGTACCTACTGAGACACATGTACCTACTGAGACACAGGTACCTACTGAGACACAGGTACCTACTGAGACACATGTACCTACTGAGACACATGTACCTACTGAGACACATGTACCTACTGAGACACAGGTACCTACTGAGACACAGGTACCTACTGAGACACAGGTACCTACTGAGACACAGGTACCTACTGAGACACAGGTACCTACTGAGACACATGTACCTACTGAGACACAGGTACCTACTGAGACACATGTACCTACTGAGACACAACGACCTACTGAGACACAGGGACCTACTGAGACACAGGGACCTACTGAGACACAGGTACCTACTGAGACACAGGTACCTACTGAGACACAGGTACCTACTGAGACACATGTACCTACTGAGACACAGGTACCTACTGAGACACATGTACCTACTGAGACACATGTACCTACTGAGACACATGTACCTACTGAGACACAGGTACCTACTGAGACACATGTACCTACTGAGACACATGTACCTACTGAGACACAGGTACCTACTGAGACACAGGTACCTACTGAGACACAGGTACCTACTGAGACACAGGTACCTACTGAGACACAGGTACCTACTGAGACACAGGTACCTACTGAGACACAGGTACCTACTGAGACACATGTACCTACTGAGACACAGGTACCTACTGAGACACAGGTACCTACTGAGACACATGTACCTACTGAGACACAGGTACCTACTGAGACACATGTACCTACTGAGACACAGGTACCTACTGAGACACAGGTACCGACTGAGACACATGTACCTACTGAGACACATGTACCTACTGAGACACAGGTACCTACTGAGACACAGGTACCTACTGAGACACATGTACCTACTGAGACACAGGTACCTACTGAGACACAGGGACCTACTGAGACACAGGTACCTACTGAGACACAGGTACCTACTGAGACACAGACCTACTGAGACACAGGTACCTACTGAGACACAGGTACCTACTGAGACACAGGTACCTACTGAGACACAGGTACCTACTGAGACACAGGTACCTACTGAGATACAAAGACCTACTGAGACACAGGTACCTACTGAGACACAGGTACCTACTGAGACACATGTACCTACTGAGACACAGGGACCTACTGAGACACAGGTACCTACTGAGACACAGGTACCGACTGAGACACAGGTACCTACTGAGACACAGGGACCTACTGAGACACAGGTACCTACTGAGACACAGGTACCTACTGAGACACAAACACCTACTGAGATACAGGTACCTACTGAGACACAGGTACCTACTGAGACACAGGTACCTACTGAGACACAGGTACCTACTGAGACACAGGTACCGACTGAGACACATGTACCTACTGAGACACAAACACCTACTGAGACACAGGTACCTCCTGAGACACATGTACCTACTGAGACACAGAGACCTACTGAGACACAGAGACCTACTGAGACACAAAGACCTACTGAGACACAGGGGTCCTGCGACGGTGAAGGAGTCGGGACAGGAGCAGGACACGGAGCCAGGGGAGTTGACGCAGGTCTGGACAGAGCTGCAGTTGTGTCCCCCAGTGCTGCACTCGTCGATGTCTGAAAGAAAACACGAGCGCATCTCAGTCAGCAACGAAACTATCCACTCCTCCTGGCCGCCATTCTGATGCTTATCACATCACTCTCAGCACCTCAGTCAGCAATGAAACTATCCACTCCTCCTGGCCGCCATTCTGATGCTTATCACATCACTCTCAGCACCTCAGTCAGCAATGAAACTATCCACTCCTCCTGGCCGCCATTCTGATGCTTATCACATCACTCTTAGCACAACAGTCAGGTGCTGGATGTCTATTTTGACAAGGACGCAGTTGATGCTAGACTTCCTGGCGTGTACCCACATAGTTCCTTAGCAAACTTCCCTGCATGTAAAAGTCGTCACGGTGTTTGGTCAATCAGGATACGGACAGATGAGCCCCAGGTGAGCTCTTACCTGTGCAGGTGGTTGCCCTGGTGACGTAGCCAGAGGGACAGCTGCAGAGGAAGCTGCCCAGGCTGTTGGAACAGGTCTGGAGGGAGGAGCAGTTGTGGCGGGCCTCAGCGCACTCGTCCACGTCTGCAAGACGAGGGATGCAGCGTGCCTTGCTCAAGCCAGACAGGAAGCGTGCTGTGCTACCTCCTGACAGGCAGCTGCTGTCTGCACTGCGGCAGTAGCACAGCCTTGTGGTGCTGGTTTCCACTTGTCTAAAACGTGTGTGTGTGTGTGTGTGTGTGTGTGTGTGTGTGTGTGTGTGTGTGTGTGTGTGTGTGTGTGTGTGTGTGTGTGTGTGTGTGTGTGTGTGTGTGTGTGTGTGTGTGTTCCAAAATATCGGTGTAAATATTTCCTTTTACGATGATACTTTTTTCATGTTCAAGTGTATGTCTGGTCACTATGTTGGTAAGCACTCCTCACCAATATTGTAATTATTAATGACATTACAATATTATGTTTTCTACTTTCAAAAGGGTCCGCATAAAGGATATCAATTGATTTGACGCATAAATTGCTGCAAATTTCACAGTGTGCAACAATGAATCAAGAAACATACCGTACTTTTATTGTTTGTTTGGAAGGGAAAATGATGTCATCAGGACGTTGATAGAAAGTTGTAAATTTTTTCCATCCCTAAAAAGTTGTCAAAAGTAGGGGGAAAACCATGAGTTGGAGCCCACCTTGGGATGGAATTCAAGAGAGAGAATGTCGTCACCCCAGCCTCTGTACCCTCTGCCTCCCGCTCTCGAGCCATCCTCACCGTGTGTACGAATGGGACCCCACTTACCCCTACAGGACCTGCCGTCAGGGTCAAGGTCGTATCCTAGGTTACAGCCACACAGGAAGGCGCCAGCGGTGTTGCCGCACTGGTGTTCACAGCCGCCATTGCTGCTGGAACACTCGTCCACGTCTGAAGGAGAGAGAAAGGACGAATGAATAAACATCGCAATGATCTTTCATCAATGGGGGATTATTATTATTTTCTGTGGTGATGTAGAAAATCTTGTTATTTCAGGAATGCATAGCCGCCCAGAGAAAAAGAAAGTTTGTCGTTGAGACAGAATGATAGTTACGTGAACAGAGGAAACATGGCAAATGCCATCCCTTCATTAAATATGCTTTGGTCGTCCTCAGTAGGATGTGGTTAAATAAAGACAAGACAACTCAGAGTAGCCAGGGTCAGCGAAGCGAGCTAATCTCTGCTGAACATTGACTTGACTGAAATGTGCATCGCGTCTTCCTAACACTCTGCATTCACTGTTGCAAGGGACCATCCTTCTGCTGTTTTGAGCACCACGCTCTAGATGGTCAGGGTCAAGCTTATAGAGGTCATGTTGTCTTTTATACCATCTCAGTAAGATATTTTGAAGAAAATAATGTATCACTGTCTTGAAGTCGTCCGTGTATTTATTACTCTAAAAACATTCAAACTGACTTTTGAAATAGTTTAAAAGAAATTATCTCATCAATATGCGATAATCCCGATATTTTCTCACTTAACGTTGAAAGCAAGAATGTCTAAGATATTTGCCCAGAGTATTTTGGCAGCATTCTCCAAATGAGTCGATGGCACCAGTATTCAATGATCTCCTTTCAAAATGTAGTCACATGCTAAGGGACCCACCTTCACACTTTGTTCCATTGACAGCGAAGCCAGGCAGACAGGAACACTGGAAACTGCCAACGGTGTTGTTGCAGAAGTGTGCACAGGGAGTCCTCGCGCACTCGTCCACGTCTGGGGACAATCGATATATATATTACTTTTTAATTATTTTATTTTCTTTTTTTCATGTCCCCTGTTGTTTTGTGTTTTTTTTAATTTTTTTTATTCAATCAACATTTTAGTAACTCAAATCTAATCAAACATAAATCACTATACAATGAACACTTTGTAATCTTATACAAAGCAAGCACAAGTCATCATTGAATCAACACTTAGTAATTCAATGCAAAGCGAACATTAGTCATCATTCAATGAACACTTAGTAATTCAATGCAAAGCGAACATTAGTCATCATTCAATGAACATTTTTTTTTTCTGGATAAAGGAGTGAGGGAATAGGGGGGGGGGGGGGGGGTGAATGGAGGGGCAGGAGAGTTTTTTTTTTTTTTTTTAGTTTTTTTTTTAAATTTTAATTAAGGATCTCAGGAGGAACAAAATTAATAAAAAGAACAAAAAAAAGAGAAAAAAGTGCTAATCCTTCTACGAAAAGCGAAATCGAAAAGGAAGGATTAGACACATACTGTAGATTGGTGCTGCGCGCGCGTGCGCGTGCGTGAGAGAGAGAGAGAGAGAGAGAGAGAGAGAGAGAGAGAGAGAGAGAGAGAGAGAGAGAGAGAGAGAGAGAGAGGGAGAGAGAGAGTTTATCTCGTGCTAACATTCAGGAGTAGTACATCCTAAAATAGTGCACAGGTCACCCCATTTATTGATGTAGTTGTCAGTGTTGTTGCTGCTTTGGGCAATGAATTTTTCAATTATTGCATTTTGTCGTCACCTTGTCTACAGCCTCTTTTCAGGGGAAAGCCTTGAGATAGATGACCATTCTGTATAATACATGCTGTCATTTCTGTATAGAATAGCTTCATCCATGCTTGAAAGCTGCTTCCAAATCCAAATTTTTTCAAAACATCGCACAGGAAGGAGACGGAAAGAGAGTCAAAAGCTTTTTCAAAGTCTATGAGGAGCAACAGTCCTGGTATGTCCCTCTCATTGCATTCATATATAGTGTCAAATACTTGCCTTACATTATCTCCAAGGTATCTCCCTTTGATAAAGCCTGTTTGATTAGTATGAATCAAATGCCCTAACACCGTCTTTAATCTTCTGCTAATGCTTCCTGAGGCCATTTTGTACACGGTAGTGAGAAGTGTGATTGGTCTCCAATTGCTTAAGAAGTTTCTTTCTTTATTGGGTTTTGGGACACACGTAATCACTCCCCTTCTTTGTGAAATTGAAAAGGAACCAGTTTCGTAAGCTTCATTTATGGCTCTGAGCAGGAAATATTTTAAATCGTCCCAAAAGAACTTAAAAAATTCAACAGGAAAACCATCTAGACCGGGGGATTTTTCATTTTTCATTTCCCGAAGTGTCGTTGCTAATTCTGTTAATGTAATTGAGCCTTCGAGAGATTGTTTTTCATCTTCTGTTAGTGTCTGCAAGTTTAGTTCGTTGAGTAGTCTATTGGTTAACTCTGAATCCGTCTGTCTGATGTCATAGAGATTACTGTAGTAATTCATGAGTTCTTTGAGAATTGCGTCTGTATCTTCTATGTCCCTTCCATTTACGGTTAGCCTTTGGATTGTTTTTATTCTGTGGTTTCTCTTTTCTAGACTGCAAAAATATTTGGAAGGTTTCTCTCCATTTTCGTACCATCGTGCTCTGGATCTAATCATAACACCTTTCATTCTTTTTTCACGTATGGTTTCTAGTTTTGATTTAAGATCTTCTAGGTGCTTATTAACGTCTTTGTTAGTATCCACTGTTCTGCAGTCTAATTTTTCTTCGGTTGCTTTTATTTCTTCTTTAAGTTCCCCCTCTTGTTTTTCTTGTTCCTTCTTTTTCCACGAGCCATATGCTATACTTTTTCCTCTTATGTTCATGAGAATCATATCAAGAAAAGTTTGATCCGAAATTTGTAAGTAAATGTCCTTTTTATCTATTGAATCTAGGTTTTTCCTATCATATGGTAACGCTGCATATTGATCTAGTGTTTCTTTAAATGTATCTTTTACTATCTTAATGTAGTTTATATCACGGAGAAGGGAGGTATTAAATTTCCAATAGCCTGCTCCTTTCTTTTTAGCCGATAAATTTAATGTTAGGGTAACAGCCGAATGATCGGTTCTATATCCTGGAATGATATCTGTTTTGGACATGTAGTTTAGCATGTCCTCGGTAATGAGGAAAAAATCCAGCCGGGACTGTTTTTTAGGGTTATTTTTCCGCCAAGTGTATCTTCTAATATTTGGATGTTGTATTCTGTATGGATCAGTAAAATTATTTGAATGAATAAAGTTTAGAACAGTGTCCCTTGCTTTGGGGTTATTTACTGCCACATAATTGTCTGTATCTTGTTGCGGGTCAAGGACTAAATTCCAGTCCCCGCATATAATTGTAGATGTATTAATGTCAAGCTTTTGAAAGAGTTTTTCATAAAAAATAGGATTGTCAGAGTTTGGTCCATACAGGTTCACTATGCACACCTCCTTTTCCTCCATTACAAGAGATGCTATGATATAGTTTCCTTCGATATCTATGGTGGTATGCAAAATTCTGTAATCAAAAGTGTTATTGAATAGGATGGCTACGCCTCGTGCTGCTGATGTATATGGAGCCACAATGCCTGTTAACCCCCATTCATGTAGAAAGGTGTTCACAGTGCTTTCGTTAATATGAATGTCCTGCAGACAGATGATAGAATAGTTTCCACCTCTTACGTAGTGCAGTATATCTCTCCTTTTTTCAATGTACGTCTGGGGAAATATGACAGAATAGATGCTGACAAGGTAACTCCAAGAGGATCGGATCGATACAAGTTTTTTTGTTCTGCGTTCCCACCCTAACCTTAGCAATGCAAGCCTCTCCCTTCACGCCCTCACTTCCATGGTCAGTCCACCCTTCCATTCATCTCGGGGGAGAAGGCAGTGTTTCTCTTGTTTTATGTCATCCAAACTGGATCTTCTTTGGCTTTAACCCCTATTCATACACCTGTTGGAAGCCTTGGAGGGAGAGAGAGAGAGAGAGAGAGAGAGAAAGAGAGAGAGAGAGAGAGAGAGACAGAGACAGAGACAGAGAGAGAGAGTGAGAGAGAGACAGAGAGAGAGAGAGAGACAGAGAGAGAGACACAGAGAGAGAGACAGAGAGAGAGACAGAGAGAGATAGAGAGAGAGATTATCTATATATATATATATATATATATATATATATATATATATATATATATATATATATTCACTTAGAGAATTCTTCTCACAGGTGTTTGGAGCATGTTGAGGCAGTCTTAACTTCAGAAAGTCCTGTTGAGAGAGAAAGAGACTCTTACCTGCACAGGTGTTGGGAGACTTGTTGAGAGCTATTTGTATCTTCACAAGAGATGGACGTCCTTTTGAGAAAGAGTCTTAACTTCACAGGAGTAGGAAGTCCTGTTTAGAGCTATTTGTATCTTCACAAGAGATGGACGTCCTTTTGAGAAAGAGTCTTAACTTCACAGGAGTTGGAAGTCCTGTTTAGAGCTATTTGTATCTTCACAAGAGATGGACGTCCTTTTGAGAAAGAGTCTTAACTTTACAGGAGTTGGAAATCCTGTTGAGAGAGTCTTACCTTTACAGGTGTTGAATGGCCTGTTGAGAGAGAAAGATAATCTTACCTTCACAGGTAATGGAAGTCATAATGAGAGAGAGTCTTACCTTCACATGAGTTGGAAGTCCTGTTGAGGGAGGGGCTTACCTTCACAGGAGTTGGAAGTCCTGTTGAGAGAGAAGCTTACTTTCACAGGAGTTGGAAGTCCTGTTGAGGGAGAGGCTTACCTTCACAGGAGTTGGAAGTCCTGTTGAGAGAGAGGCTTACCTTCACAGGAGTTGGAAGTGCTGTTGAGAGAGAGGCTTACCTTCACAGGAGTTGGAAGTGATGTTGAGAGAGAGGCTTACCTTCACAGGAGTTGGAAGTCCTGTTGAGAGAGAGGCTTACCTTCACAGGAGTTGGAAGTCCTGTTGAGAGAGAGGCTTACCTTCACAGGAGTTGGAAGTCCTGTTGAGAGAGAGGCTTACCTTCACAGGAGTTGGAAGTCCTGTTGAGAGAGAGGCTTACCTTCACAGGAGTTGGAAGTCCTGTTGAGGGAGAAGCCATCAGGACAGACACACTGGAAGGAGCCAGGGGCGTTGAGGCAGGAGGCACGCGAGGGACAGGGACTGGACACACACTCGTCCACGTCCTGCCTGCAGGTGGCGTTCATCCAGCCCTGCTGACACACGCAGCCCCGCTCTCTGTCGCAGTGGGAGGCGCCCCACCCACACTGGCACTCCTGGCCGCAGCGGTCGCCCCAGAAGCCCTCGCTGCACTCTGAGGAAGAGAGGTCAAATACAAACAAAGGTCAAGAACAGAGAACATCAGTTCACGTCTCCAGGTATGCTGGTAAAAGAAGGGAGAGACTGAAAAATTCTGATGGAGGAAAACTCAGGCACACCAATGTGCAGAAGAGCGCAGACGAAAGGCACGACAATAGCAGGGGAGATCAAATCATACTTGTCCTGGCTGTAAGCAGGGAAGGATCGTTACAGATCGTGAGGTTAAAACTCGTTGCAGTCTCTGATTACTGGACATTCAGAATGAAACGCAGGAGACCTACATAGAGGATATGAGATCACTTGTACGTATATGTAGATCACAGCACGTGAGGGACAGACAGTAGACACAACACACAGGACAGAGATAGACAACACACAGGATAGAGACTTACATAACACAGGACAGATACAGACAACACAGAGAACAGAGACAGACAGCACACAGAACAGAGACAGATGACACACCGGGCAGAGACAGACGACACACAGGACAGAAAAGACAACGCACAGGACAGAGACGGACAATACATAGAACAGAGACAGACAACACACAGAACAGAGACAGAGAACACACAGAACAGAGACAGATGACATATATGACAGAGACACACAACACAGGACTGAGACAGACAACACACATGACAGAGACACACAACACACAGGACAGACACAAACAACACACTGGACAGAGACAGACAACACACAGGACAGAGACAGACAACGCACAGGACATAGACATACTTAGACAACTCACATGACAGACACAGACAACACACAGGACAGAGACAGACGAAACACAGGACAGAGACACACAACACACAAGACAGAGACAGACAACACACAGTACAGATACAGACAACACACATGACAGAGACAGATAACACACAGGACATAGACACTGTCACGTACAGAAATTCATGGTGTTTAAATTGGATGAAATTCTGTACGTAGATATTTGTGTAATTTGTGGCATTCTGCATTTGTTGTGTACTTGGATTTTTTAATCTTTCGCCAATGGGTTCCAAAGGTTTTGGACAACGTCATGTTGACCCATTTGAATGATTTTTGAACGAGTTTTGGAGAGGGAATGACGTCGACTCAGGTTTCTTTAAAAAAAATCATCACTGACCCAGTTGAAAAAGATTCAGAAATAAGAAGCAGCAGAAAAGATCAGTTGGACCAGCAGCAGCAGGAGGAAGAGGAGGAGAAAGAGAAAGAAGAGGAGGAGGAAAAAGAGGAAGAAGAAGAGGAAGAGGACAGCATGAAGAAGACGATAACAGGAGAGGAAGAGAACGGGAAGAAGAGGAAGAGGACGGCATGAAGAAGACGATGACAGGAGAGGAAGAGGACGGGAAGAAGAGGAAGAGGACGGCATGAAGAAGACGATGACAGGAGAGGAAGAGGACGGGATGAAGAGGAAGAGGACGGCATGAAGAAGACGATGACAGGAGAGGAAGAAGACGGCATGAAGAAGACGATGACAGAAGAGGAAGAGGACGGCATGAAGAAGACGATGACAGGAGAGGAAGAGGACGGCGTGAAGAAGACGATGACAGGAGAGGAAGAGGACGGGAGGAAGAAGAAAAGGAAGAGGACGGCGTGAAGAAGACGATTGAAGAAGAGGAGGAAGAAGGATAGCAGCACCGTCAGGCCACCAGACCGACGCCTGTGTCCGTGAATAAGAGGAAGAAGAAGAAGAAGGCGATTGAAGAAGAGGGGGAAGAAGGATAGCAGCACCGTCAGGCCACCAGATCGACGCCTGTATCCATGAAGAAGATGAAGAAGAACAAGAAGACGATTAAACAAGGGGGGAAAAAGGATAGCAGCACCGACAGCTCATCAGAGAACGTCGACTACATCGGGAGGAGGGGAAGGAGAAGGACTGGCGACGGAGTGTATTTCAGGATGGACAACAAAACGTTGAGTGTCGACACGAACAATGATACTGCTGAAGATCCTCTGCAGGATCTCACCACCAAGGAGTGTTCGTGAGAGCCACACGTTGGACGCCAAGGTGAAGACGTTTCATTTTATTAGTATTATATTATTATGAACGTGGAGAGAGACTCTATCCCCCTGTAGGTTTTTTGTTGTTGTGTGCTCGTCTTGTCCGGCCGTGTCTTTTTGTAGAGATTAATCGAACTCCAACAATTCATGTTTTGTATAATTAAATAATTACATTGTTAACAACTGGTTTTGTTTTCTTTGCCTGAATTTGAGAGAGGAAAGAACGTTTGTAACATCAGGCAACCCCAAGACGGTTGTAACAGACACACAACACACAGGACAGAGACATACGAAACACAGGACAGAGACACACAAGACACAAGACAGAGACAGACGACACACAGGACAGAGACAGACGACACACAGGACAGAGACATACTACACACAGGACAGAGACAGACGACACACAGGACAGAGACAGACGACACACAGGACAGAGACAGACGACACACAGGACAGAGACAGACGACACACAGGACAGAGACAGACGACACACAGGACATAGACAGACGTCACACAGGACAGAGACAGACGACACACAGGACAGAGACAGACAACACACAGGACAGAGACAGACGACACACAGGACAGAGACAGACGACGCACAGGGCAGAGACAGACGACACACAGGACAGAGACAGACGACACACAGGACAGAGACAGACGACACACAGGACAGAGACAGACAACACACAGGACAGAGACAGACAACACACAGGACAGAGACAGACGACACACAGGACAGAGACAGACAACACACAGGACAGAGACAGACGACACACAGGACAGAGACAGACGACACACAGGACAGAGACGCTCAATACACAGGACAGAGACAGACGACACACAGGGCAGAGACAGACGACACACAAGACAGAGACAGACGACACACAGGACAGAGACAGACGACACACAGGACAGAGACAGACGACATACAGGACAGACACAGACGACACACAGGACAGAGGCATACGACACACAGGACAGAGACAGACGACACACAGGACAGAGACAGACGACACACAGGACAGAGACATACGACAGATAGGACAGAGACAGACGACACACATGACAGAGACAGACGACACACAGGACATAGACAGACATACACAGGACAGAGACATACGACACGCAGGACAGAGACAGACGACACACAGGACAGAGACAGACGACACACGGGACAGAGACAGACGACACACAGGACAGAGACAGACGACACACAGGACAGAGACAGACGACACACAGGACAGAGACAGACGACACACAGGACAGAGACAGACGACACACAGGACAGAGACATACGACACACAGGACAGAGACACACAACACACAGGACAGAGACACACAACACACAGGACAGAGACAGACGACACACAGGACAGAGACAGACGACACACGGGACAGAGACAGACGGCACACAGGACAGAGACAGACGACACATAGGACAGAGACAGACGACACACGGGACATAGACAGACGACACATAGGACAGAGACAGACGACACACAGGACAGAGACAGACGACACACAGAACAGAGACAGACAACACACGGGACAGAGACAGACGACACGCGGGACAGGGCGACGACTCACTTCTGCAGGAACGCTGGTCCGTGTCCAGGTAGAAGCCCAGGGGACAGGAACAGTTGTAGTTGCCCGGAGTGTTGCTACAGTTGTGGCTGCAGGAGTTGTCTCCACTTGCACACTCATCGATGTCTGGAATGCAGAGGGAGGTAGAAATATTGTTCCGGCACACCTCCATTCAGAATACAAGCATAGAAGAAGACAGGAAGCTTGAGGGACGCTGCCTGGAACCGGCTGACGGCAGCCTGGCGTGCCTCAGAGCGGTGTGCCCTCTCCATGTTCTCGCTCCTGCGTGTCCACATTTGGTGCCAACACAACCTGGTGAAATCATGCGAACAAATGCATTCTACGTGTTTGCGTGTGCGCGTGCGTGCGTGCGTGCGTGCATCACCGTGCACGTGTGCATGCATGCTACATCCATTGGCTGCAGGACCTGCAGGTCAAGTACGTTCACTGCTCAAACACAGAGCCTGAACCTGAGCACCAGTAGTGGTCGGAAAGACGCAGTTTTACAAAAGTCCTCCATCTTGCAACACACACAAAACTCACAGAGGGCCTGTCACGACAAAAATGGCTATCCTGCAAGTAGCGTTTGTGTGTTTTTATTATTTATCTAAGTCAGTGTAAACTATTTAAATCACTCTGAGCTTTCCCAGATCCCTATTTGTCGACAAACACCTGTTTCTGAAGATCAATCGCTTTTTACCATGATCACAAAGAGAAAAAACTCTTGTCCAGCGAAAAGCGTCTGTCGATTAAAATAAAAGGCAGTGGAAGATATTTGTATCGACCGGAACCTTCCCAAATGTATTTCAATCCACAAACGCTTTTTGCAGGACAACTGTGTTGACGTTGAGGCAGAGCCTTAAACATCTGTCGGTTTACTCACCCTGACAGGTCAGTCCGTCAGACTGGAGATCGAACCCCACGTCGCAGAAACAGGACGAAGTGTTGCCGCCCTCCTCCACCGTGCATCCCTGGCTGCAGTTCTTTCCTCCGAATATCGCACACACGTCCTCCACTGGAATGCAACGTCTCTCAATGTATCGTCTTTCCTCCATACCACACACACACGTCCTCCATACCACACACACACGTCTTCCATACCACGCACACACGTCTTCCACTGGAATGCAACGTCTCTCAATGTATCGCCTTTCCTCCATACCACGCACACACGTCCTCCATACCACACACACGTCCTCCATATCACGCACACACGTCCCCCATACCACACACACGTCCTCCACTGGAATGCAAGGTCTCTCAATGCATCGCCTTTCCTCCATACCACGCACACACGTCCTCCATACCACACACACGTCCTCCATATCACACACACACGTCCCCCATACCACACACACACGTCCTCCATACCACACACACACGTCCTCCATACCACACACACACGTCTTCCATACCACACACACACGTCCTCCATACCACACACACACGTCCCCCATACCACACACACACGTCCTCCATACCACGCACACACGTCCTCCATACCACACACACACGTCTTCCATACCACACACACACGTCCTCCATACCACACACACACGTCCCCCATACCACACACACACGTCCTCCATACCACGCACACACGTCCTCCATACCACACACACTGTGACACACGTCCCCCATACCACACACACACGTCCTCCATACCACACACACACGTCCTCCATACCACACACACACGTCCTCCCTACCACGCACACACGTCCTCCATACCACACACACACGTCCTCCATACCACACACACACGTCCTCCATACCACACACACACGTCCTCCATACCACACACACACGTCCTCCATACCACACACACGTCCTCCATACCACACACACACGTCCTCCATACCACACACACACGTCCTCCATACCACACACACACGTCCTCCATACCACACACACACGTCCTCCACTGGAAAGCAACGTCTCTCAATATATCGCCTTTCCTCCATACCACACACACACGTCCTCCATACCACACACACACGTCTTCCATACCACACACACACGTCCTCCATACCACACACACACACGTCCTCCATACCACACACACGTCCTCCATACCACACACACATGTCCTTCATACCACACACACACGTCCTCCATACCACACACACACACACACGTCCTCCATACCACTCACACACGTCCTTTATACGACACACACACACACACACACACACACACACACACACACACGTCCTCCAAAATACACACACACACACACACATACATACACACACACTTCATACATAACTAACGCACACACACACACACATACACACATACACACACACACACACACACACACACACACACACACACACACACACATGCACACGCACGTACAAACCAACAAAGAAAACACAGACACACGCACACACATAGACACAAACACACACGCACACACACACACACACACACACATTCACTCTCTCTCTCTCTCTCTCTCTCTCTCTCTCTCTCTCACACACACACACACACACACACACACACACACACACACACACACACACACACACACACACACACACACACACACACACCACTCACGAAAACGAATACATTGCAAACACACAAACGCATGCACGGAAACACTCATATGCACCTACAAACACAGCTTTACACACTCTCCAGAAATCGAGGTAAGTTTCCACATATCATCTCCCATCACAGTTATTATTTTTGCCGTGATCTCGCCGCTCTGCCTATAGATAAAGTAGAGCGAGCACAAAAAGCATATTTTGCTTCAAAACAAAAAGTAGACGTGGGAACGAGTAGAAAAAGAAGACAGCCCAAAAATCGCTTTTACTTTAGACGCTCTGTATATTAAAGACGTACATATACCCATTTTACTTCAAGAAAAAGATCAATGAATGAAAGAACGAGTGCATAGGTGAATGCGTGAATGAATGTTTGAGGAAAGGAATGGGTGAGCGAATGAACAGATGAATCGAAACCCATGACCTGCCCGCCTGTGCAGGCTATGTAAGGCCAATGCTCACTCAGGTCACCCGAGTTCTTGTATTCTAGAGCCAGTCAAGTCGCCATTTCCTTTGTAATTCACCTTTTCTGGGTCGTGTAGGGTGACGGGGTGGGTCTATTCTTACCCCCAACATACAGGGGATCTATTCTTACCCCCAACGTACAGGGGGTCTATTCTTACCCCCAACATACAGGGGGTGTATTCTTACCCCAGCACTCAGGGAATATATTCCTACTCCCAACACCCAGGAGGTCTGTTGTTACCCCCAACATACATGGGTCTATTCTTACCGCCAACAAACAGGGGGTCTAGTGTTACCCCCAAAATACAGGGGGTCTATTCTTATCCCCAACATAGAGGGGGTCTATTCTTACCCCCAATACGCAGGGGATCTATTCCTACTCTCAACACAGATGAGGTCTGTTGTTACCCCCAACATACAGGGGGTCTATTCTTACCCCCAACACACAGGTGGTCTATTCTTACTCTCAACATACAGGAGGTCTGTTGCTACCCCCAACATACCGGGGGTCTATTCTTACCCCCAACACACAGGGGACGACAGATCTAGGAATACGAGGGCAAACAAAAGGAAGAACAGGTAGACTCTCTCTCACCTTTCAAGCAGGACTTGCGGTCATCTCCCAGCCGGTAGCCGTACTTGCAGCGACAGATGAAACTTCCAGGCAAGTTGAGGCAGAGATGCTGACATCCAGACAGCTTGGTGGTACACTCGTCAACGTCTGCAAAAAGAGAGCACTTCCACCCATGAGGTCTGCCACAGCCACTGGAGAGAGAGCAAGGGGCTGACGTTTCTTTCTGGCTGCTAGATGAGTGTCCAGATGCTTGGTGTGGGTGCAAGTGGGGTGTGTGTCCACATCGGTATTGCGGGTGGGTTGGGCGGTATCTTCAGGATGGTTGAATTCACGGTAGTGCCTCATGGTCTACTCCTGTCTAGATGACCCCGGTGACCTTTGTGGCTGCTGAAGGCCGCCCGTGGCTAGGCCACTGATCGCGAGCCCCGGAGCCCGGGACTTGAGCTCATGAGGAGGGCTTCCGGTGTCTTCAGTGCAATGTTACACTGGAGAATGAGGTGGCGTACAGGAACCAATCAAGTTTGGCAGCGCACGGATCATGTGAAGAGATACGTGTTGGTAAAGATCTTAACCATCGTATACACGCTCGTATACTAAATGTAGACAAGACTTTTTCTTTTGCAGAGTGTACACAAAAACTGTCTTCATGCATAATGTCACGGTGGGGTTAGGGGTGGTGGGTGGAGGTTGGGGTGGGGGGTGGGGGATGGGGGGTGGGGGATGGGATTATTATATCAAAGTACTGCTAACGATAGGGGAGATTCTGTTTATTTCTCCTATACCAGAATAGCATGCTTAACATTCTGCATTCCTATGTAATTCAACATGGAAAACTCCAGTACGTGCCCACAAAACTTGGAGATACAATTACCAACTCCAGATAAATGTGAGGTGAGTGAAATATATATTACAAAACAAGGTCCATCTCTGCACCTCACTGAGTACACATTTCAACACTCTTGTTCCTAGACAGAGTAATGTAAACTTGTGCATCCAATCTTGAACAGCGTGGAGGTAGTTAATAAATTACGTTGCACACAGTAATGGGTATGACAAGGATTTTCTACATCTCTATCACTTCACCCCATCTCTCTCTGTCTCTCTCTCTGTCTCTCCTCTCTGTCTCTCTCTCTCTCTCTCTCTCTCTCTCTCTCTCTCTCTCTGTCTCTCTCTCTCTCTCTCTCTGTCTCTCTCTCTCTCTCTCTCTCTCTCTCTCTCTGTCTCTCTGTCTCTCTCTCTCTCTCTCTCTCTCTCTCTCTCTCTCTCTCTCTCTCTCTCTCTCTCTCTCTCTCTCTCTCTCCCTCTCTCTCTCTCTCTCACCTGTACAGTTGGGCCCCTGGAAGCCACTGCGACATTGGCATTGGTAGGAGCCCCGGCTGTTGTGACACGTCTGGGACTGGCTGCACGTGTTCAGTGTGGTGTCGCTGCACTCGTTCACGTCTTGGACAGGCAAGAATAGAGAGCTGTCAGCTTGTGTGTGTGTCTGTGTGTGTGTCTGTGTGTGTGTGTGTGTGTGTGTGTGTGTGTGTGCGTGCGTGCGTGCGTGCGTGCGTTCGTGCGTGCGTGCGTGCGTGCGTGTGTGTGTGTGTGTGTCCGTATGTGTGTGTGTGTGTATATGTGTGTGTGTGTTTGTGTGTCCGTGTGAGTGTACGTGTGTGTATGTGTGTGTGTGCGTGTGTGTCCGTGTGTGTGTGTACGTGTGTGTATGTGTGTGTGTGTGTGTGTGTGTGTGTGTGTGTGTGTGCATTCATGCGTGCGTGTGTAGAAACCACATTTTCAGATAAACGCAGATTTTCATAATAATTACCCATATAGAACTACTTTCCTGCGTTTCAATGGTGAACGTTGAGTGCGCGTGTGTATTCGTACCCAGAATTTTTTTTGCTTTTTATCGATCTTAAATACGCAGTAATGTGTTTACGTGTATGTAGGAAATGAAACACACCGACTGAGATCTTCAACATTAATTGAAATAGACTGGGTGCTAACGTGTCTTTGTATAATTATGGAAAATGAAACTTATGTCATAAACGCATTGGTTGCAAGGGTCATCAACTCCTAATCTTAAAACAAGAGCAAAATGTTACAATGACTCGATGGTACAATCAGGACAGCTCTCAGATAACATACACTAGAACGCTGAACAATTCCAAAGAATAGTTCTAGTGGTCCTTGGGGTAGGATCTGGGGTTTGCGAACACGTCATTGTTGTCCGTGTGTTGGACCTTGTCTTCCAGGGAGGTTGGAAAGCGAGGTCTTGTCTTCCTGATTGGACTCCAACCTGATGCTACGGTTGCCTCTATCTACTTGGTGCTACCCCTGGCTGAGCTGCTGGAGCAGGCCCCAAATGCCCGGCAGCCAGGGGGTCCAGCTGATGAGGGGGCCATGTAGCGGCACCAGGGGGTCCAGCTGATGAGGGGGCCATGTAGCGGCACCAGGGGGTCCAGCTGATGAGGGGGCCATGTAGCGGCACCAGGGGGTCCAGCTGATGAAGGGGCCATGTAGCGGCAGCAGGGGGTCCAGCTGATGAGGGGCGCATGTAGTAACACCAGGGGGTCCAGCTGATGAGGGGCCCATGTAGCGGCACCAGGGGGGCCAGCTGATGAGGGGGCCATGTAGCGGCACCAGGGGGTCCAGCTGATGAGGGGGCCATGTAGTAACACCAGGGGGTCCAGCTGATGAGGGGGCCATGTAGCGGCACCAGGGGGTCCAGCTGATGAGGGGGCCATGTAACGCCACCAGGGGGTCCAGCTGATGAAGGGGCCATGTAGTAACACCAGGGGGTCCAGCTGATTAGGGGGCCATGTAGTAACACCAGGGGGTCCAGCTGATGAGGGGGCCATGTAGTAACACCAGGGGGTCCAGCTGATGAGGGGGCCATGTAGCGGCACCAGGGGGTCCAGCTGATGAGGGGGCCATGTAGCCACACCAGGGGGTCCAGCTGATGAGGGGGCCATGTAGCGGCAGCAGGGGGTCCAGCTGATGAGGGGGCCATGTAGCGGCAGCAGGGGGTCCAGCTGATGAGGGGGCCATGTAGTAACACCAGGGGGTCCAGCTGATGAGGGGGCCATGTAGAAACACCAGGGGGTCCAGCTGATTAGGGGGCCATGTAGTAACACCAGGGGGTCCAGCTGATGAGGGGGCCATGTAGTAACACCAGGGGGTCCAGCTGATGAGGGGGCCATGTCGCGGCACCAGGGGGTCCAGCTGATGAGGGGGCCATGTAGTAACACCAGGGGGTCCAGCTGATGAGGGGGCCATGTAGTAACACCAGGGGGTCCAGCTGATGAGGGGGCCATGTAGTAACACCAGGGGGTCCAGCTGATGAGGGGGCCATGTAGTAACACCAGGGGGTCCAGCTGATGAGGGGGCCATGTAGCGGCACCAGGGGGTCCAGCTGATGAGGGGGCCATGTAGTAACACCAGGGGGTCCAGCTGATGAGGGGGCCATGTAGCGGCACCAGGGGGTCCAGCTGATGAGGGGGCCATGTAGCGGCAGCAGGGGGTCCAGCTGATGAGGGGGCCATGTAGTGGCACCAGGGGGTCCAGCTGATGAGGGGGCCATGTAGCGGCACCAGGGGGTCCAGCTGATGAGGGGGCCATGTAGCGGCACCAGGGGGTCCAGCTGATGAGGGGGCCATGTAGCGGCACCAGGGGGTCCAGCTGATGAGGGGGCCATGTCGCGGCACCAGGGGGTCCAGCTGATGAGGGGGCCATGTAGCGGCACCAGGGGGTCCAGCTGATGAGGGGGCCATGTAGCGGCACCAGGGGGTCCAGCTGATGAGGGGGCCATGTAGTAACACCAGGGGGTCCAGCTGATGAGGGGGCCATGTAGCGGCACCAGGGGGTCCAGCTGATGAGGGGGTCATGTAGTAACACCAGGGGGTCCAGCTGATGAGGGGGCCATGTAGTAACACCAGGGGGTCCAGCTGATGAGGGGGCCATGTAGTAACACCAGGGGGTCCAGCTGATGAGGGGGCCATGTAGCGGCAGCAGGGGTCCAGCTGATGAGGGGGCCATGTAGCGGCAGCAGGGGGTCCAGCTGATGAGGGGGCCATGTAGTAACACCAGGGGGTCCAGCTGATGAGGGGGCCATGTAGTAACACCAGGGGGTCCAGCTGATGAGGGGGCCATGTAGTAACACCAGGGGGTCCAGCTGATGAGGGGGCCATGTAGCGGCACCAGGGGCCCAGCTGATGAGGGGGCCATGTAGCGGCACCAGGGGGTCTAGCTGATGAGGGGGCCATGTAGCGGCAGCAGGGGGTCCAGCTGATGAGGGGGGCATGTAGTAACACCAGGGGGTCCAGCTGATGAGGGGGCCATGTAGCGGCAGCAGGGGGTCCAGCTGATGAGGGGGCCATGTAGCGGCAGCAGGGGGTCCAGCTGATGAGGGGGCCATGTAGTAACACCAGGGGGTCCAGCTGATGAGGGGGCCATGTAGTAACACCAGGGGGTCCAGCTGATGAGGGGGCCATGTAGCGGCACCAGGGGGCCCAGCTGATGAGGGGGCCATGTAGTAACACCAGGGGGTCCAGCTGATGAGGGGGCCATGTAGCGGCACCAGGGGGTCCAGCTGATGAGGGGGCCATGTAGTAACACCAGGGGGTCCAGCTGATGAGGGGGCCATGTAGCGGCAGCAGGGGGTCCAGCTGATGAGGGGGCCATGTAGCGGCAGCAGGGGGTCCAGCTGATGAGGGGGCCATGTAGTAACACCAGGGGGTCCAGCTGATGAGGGGACCATGTAGCGGCAGCAGGGGGTCCAGCTGATGAGGGGGCCATGTAGTAACACCAGGGGGTCCAGCTGATGAGGGGGCCATGTAGCGGCACCAGGGGGTCCAGCTGATGAGGGGGCCATGTAGTAACACCAGGGGGTCCAGCTGATGAGGGGGCCGTGTAGCGGCACCAGGGGGTCCAGCTGATGAGGGGGCCATGTAGTAACACCAGGGGGTCCAGCTGATGAGGGGGGCCATGTCGCGCACCAGGGGGTCCAGCTGATGAGGGGGCCATGTCGCGCACCAGGGGGTCCAGCTGATGAGGGGGCCATGTCGCGCACCAGGGGGTCCAGCTGATGAGGGGGCAATGTCGCGGCACCGGCCGTGTGTTGAACTTGCAAGCCGCGCTACTCTCATCCTTAAGGTCTAACGTAATCTTCTTTCAGAAAACACTTTGAAAGTCGATGCTGAAGAAATGAGAGGGTTAAGTGTGTTTCAGTTATGCAGACTTTTCAACACTGGAATAATCTAAAACAAGCCGACTCACCTGTGCACTGGGTGCCGTTTTCGGCGTACCCCCGAGGACAGCGGCACGTGTAGCCACCCCGGGTGTTGACGCACTGCTTGTCAGCTCCACAGATGCTGGGGTTGTCCTGGCACTCGTCCGAGTCCGTGCTGCAGTTCTGGCCTGTCCAGCCAGCCTGACACACACAGCCCGCCACAGGGTCGCAGTTGGCAGCGCGCCCTGCACACTCGCACGTCTGGGCGCAGTTCTCCCCGTACTGGTTGTCTCCGCAGGCTGCGGTGCAGACAGGAGGAACAAGAAACTGGCGGCCACGGAGGGGACTGGTTCTCTCCACTGAGGTGACCTGCACTCGACCTCTGCGTTATTTCTTGATAAAGACTGGCCCTGAATAAGGCTGTTAATCTTCTCCACGCCTTTGAGAGGTGTGTTCCCGTTTCGCCGTTTCCCATTTCTCCGTTTCCCATTTCGCCGTTTCCCGTTTTGCCGTTTCCCGTTTCGCCGTATTAATCAAGTAAGTGTCACTTTGCCGTAAAAGTGAGATACATAGAAATCAGTAAAAGTGAGAGATATAGCGCTCAGCTCAGACCGCACCCGCCACTCCGCCTGACTGACTTCGCACGCCCGGGGAGTTATGCTAAGATCCGGCCGAGATAATGTATCTGCGTTTTGTGACAAACGTCTTGCGCGGCGGTACTGTACTCCATGCACCTTAACGGTCCGCGTGATTCGGGTGTAATCTTAAGCTAAACGACGTTCCGAATATTTCCGACTTCGACCATTTCAGCAACGACAATAAACATCGTTTAGCGCGGTCTCGTTCTCGTTCAAATGCCGAGCTTTCAAACTGGGGTACTCTGTCCGCCCGGACAGAATACCTGAGGTACTCTGTCCGCCCGGACAGAGTACCTCGGGTACAGTGTCCACGAATGTTTCCGACTTCGACCATTTCAGCCCCAGTACGGCGAACCGACACTAAAGAGGACGGCGAAATAGCACTGGATCGCCTTAAGAAATAAATTGACGAATACGGCGATTTGACACCCATACGGCGAAACGGGAAACGGCGAGAACTGTACCCAACCCTTTGAGATCATGCTGGTCACAGGTTAATTAAAGACAAAGAATGCAACACGCTGGGTGCCGGTGATTATCTCGTCCTGTTAAGAGGCAACTGCGAGCATCATTTTTTTGCACAGATCACATTAGAGGGGGGTGGGGGTAGGGGTGGGGGAAGGAGGCTTTGTTTAATTCAAATGATGTATATGAGTGGTGCTCACAAGCAGTGAATGAATTTAATCAGCTACCAGATGAAAAGTGTATACTCTTTGCTTTGAATACTGACAACATCTCTCAGTGCAGCATTTATACTACGAGCCATGTACATTTTAATTACATATTGTAATTGTAATTAATTAAGAAACAAGTGGAGAAATGCCTGGCAGCTCTCTAAAGTTGTATGATAATAGAAGAACAAGTTGAAAACTAATCCAACGCAACAGTTTCTAACAAATATTGCGTTATTTTCTCCTCCTCGTAGAAAGTGTGTACAACTGGCAGCCAGTTTCAGCTAATCCAGAGATTTCCAGAGAGCTTTACGTGCGTGAGTCAAGCTGTTAGGACACATACTTGACCGGTTCAGCAAGAACGTTTGACTGGCCAAACCTGCACCAAACATGTTTACAGCTTTGTTGACGCGTTAGAGGAGGCTGAGGGGAGGGAACGAACTGGAGAGATATTTCGTCCAGATGCAGATGCAGATGCAATAACATGTATACTTATTTATTGCCTTTAAAAGAGATTCTATTGTCCAACTTAAAGAATACAAAACAAAAGGTGTAATGACAGAATATGTAAACACACACGGACATGAGGAAACTTGTTATAAGAATTACCGTAATTTTCGGACTACAAGCGCTACCGAATATAAAGCGCACCCCCTATATTAAAAAAACATGTTTCAATCATACATAGGGCGCTACCAAATATAAGGCGATACATCAGAACACATACTTTTCAAACAAAACAGAAATGAACATGGTGCGGAAACCAACCATTGAATCTAATCCAACAAACAGAAGTAAGAACGAAAGTAAACAAGGAGACGTTGAAAAAGCATCAGAACCATTCAAAAAGTAAATTAATATCACGTCAGCTGTGGGTGTTGTTTTTTTGTCGTTTGAAATCTATTTCAGTCATACATAAGACGCAACCGAATATAAGACGCATGTCTGAAAATTTGATTTAAAAAAAGTATCGCCTTATAGTTATAGTTCGAAAATTACGGTAATATATTTTTGAAAAACTTTAATATAAAAACATTTAAATAGTAAATTTCTTTATAGGATTGAGAGAAAACAGGTTTTCTTGACAATCCCCTTCTTGCACCATTCCCCCCCCCCCTCCATCCCCATCACACCCCCCATCCCCTCCCCATCCAACCCTACTCCCCACCGCCCTCCTTCATCAATGCAAAACATTGGTCCATTCAAGGACAGTTGGTGCCTCAAGGCGGCCTGACACTCACGTTGGCAGGAGACTCTGTCCACGTGCAGGATGTATCCAGGGAGACAGGAGCACTGGAACCCTGGGGACAGGTCCTGGCACCTCTGCTGGCAGGGACTGGGGCTCAGCTGGCACTCGTCCACGTCTGTAGCACACAGCACGCTGTCTTATCAAGCGGCCCAGTGAACAGGGGGTAAAGTGTAAAGCGGTTTGAAACCCAGACACGGCCGATACGTTGCTCTACAAAACCACACCTTTACCGTTTTACCTGCACCTTTATTCCTCAGTGAAAAGTAGGTGTACGGTAACGGACATGCGTACTCCTTCTCTAAGAGGAAAGAACTACCTAAGCTAGTTAGAAAAGAAATTCGGTTCCGAAATTGTGTTTGTATCCTGAAAGTTCTAAGCGTTACAAATATATGAATAAACAGTGCGATGAAAACACAAACATGGTGAACTATGCTGCACATGCGCAGTGGCGGCACTCGTGTTTCATCCAGCTACAAACCTGTTCACGTCACGGATTTGCTTTCTAGTCTTGGGCGAAGCTCCTAAAAAAGGTTTCACTACGGAAAGATGAGTTCGCAGTGATAACTGATTTCTCCGAGGGAAAAGCCTGACATATTTGGAATATGAGTTGTACAGAGTTTCTTTTTAACTACATCTATCATTTCTATAAATAGAAGTGTAGCCTGCACTACTACTTCATCTTGAACGAAAGAAACCTTGCAACGGACAATGCTGTGATAGTGAAGAGAACCACTTGAATTGCTAAAGTATCTGTCAACTCCAAAGGAGTCTAATATACACATGCAGTGTGTAATGCACACACACATACAATCAACACAAATCAGGTTTCAAGAATCCTTAACGATTTTGATTGATTGATTTGCGCAGTTTAATTGTGGGTGGGAGAAACTGTATTCAACGCTGTCTTCAAAACACTGGGAGGTTTTTTGTGTGTCATCTCTAACTTTATATGTGATGGAATTCGAATACGAATATATTGAATGACACTTTCTTCCCTCTAGAGGATACTGCAGTTACGAAATGTGGACCTTAGGAAAGCCAACAGTTGCACAGACTAGAATACAGGAGTTAAAATGTGTATGTGATAAAAATATAGCGCCCGAGCATCTTGGACATTCTACCCAAGGAGAAAAACTCAAGCCGCTACCTCCCACAAGGACGTAAGGGTGGTGTGGTCTGCCGATGACGTGGGCTTACTTTGGCAGGTCACGGAGTCGTTGGCCAGCTGGTAGCCTTGACTACAGAAGCACTCCAGACTTCCTCTTCCGTTGGCGCGACACCCGTACTGGCAGCCCAGCGCCGCGCAGCGAGCTGCGTTCGCTGTGGAGGACATGAGGGGGAGGTGACGTCATCACATATGCTAATTACCTGTGCACTAGGGTGTGATGGAATATGCCGTGATGTGATGTGATGTACTGTGATGTGATGTATTGTGATGTGATGTGATGTGATGTGATGTGGTGTTGTGTGATGTACTGTGATGTGATGTGATGTACTGTGAAATGATGTGATGTGATCTGATGTGGTGTTGTGTGATGTGATGTGATGCGATGTGATGTGATGCGATGCGATGCGATGCGATGCGATGCGATGCGATGCGATGTGATGTGATGTGATGTGATGTGATGTGATGTGATGTGATGTGATGTGATGTGATGTGATGTGATGTGATGTGATGTGATGTGATGTGATGTGATGTGATGTGATGTGATGTGATGTGATGTGATGTGATGTGATGTGATGTGATGTGATGTGCTGTGATGTGATGTGATGTGATGTGATGTGATGTGATGTGATGAGATGTGATGTGATGTGATGTGATGTGATGAGATGTGATGTGATGTGATGTGATGTGATGTGATGTGATGTGATGAGATGTGATGTGATGTGATGTGATGTGATGTGATGAGATGTGATGTGATGTGATGAGATGTGATGTGATGTGATGTGATGTGATGTGATGTGATGTGACGTGATGTGATGTGATGTGATGTGATGTGATGAGATGTGATGTTATATGATGTGATGAGATGTGATGTGATGTGATGTGATGTGATGTGCTGTGATGTGATCTAGTGTTATATATGCAATATGAACTGCAACTAGAATCCGTGGACGTCAAATACTAAAATCAGCGCGAAAGATGACAATTGCAACGTTGGCAATGATGACCTTGAGTTGACTTTGAAGTAACGACCACGACTATTGCCATTGCTACCAATAATAACAAAGACGACTATTACGACGACGACGAAGATGAAGACGAAGACGACAAAGTGAGCGATAACAGCAACATCAATGGTAATTGTGAGCTTGATTTGGCCATGAAGTAAGCACCACGACTGTTGCCACTACCACCGGCGACGACAATACCTACTTCTACTACGATGACGACAACAATGACGATGAAAAGTAAAGTGACGATGACAACAACAATGTCAATAAAGAGCATGAGCTGACATGGAAGTAAATACCTTGACCACTGCCACTACCACCAACGTCGATGACAACTATTTCGGCGACAACGACAAGAACTGTCAAGACGACGACGACCATAGCGACGACCATGGCGACGACGATGATGAGAGTGATGATGTCAAAAACAATGTCAATGAGGATGATGACAGTGACATAAATACCATCACCATTTGCCACTAACCCCAAACAATGACAACGGCACTTACTGTGACGACGACGAGGATAGTGACGATGACAATTTCTACGGCTACGACCACACAGCAAAGCGTGTGCAAAGAGAACTTACTGAGAGTGCAGTTCTTGCCGTCAGGCTGCAGCTGGAAGCCCTCCTCACAGGAGCAGGAGAAGTTGCCCTGAGTGTTGGTGCACACTTGCTGGCAGCCAGACGTCCTCTCGGCACACTCGTCCATGTCTGTGGGCAAAGGCATTGAAAAGACAGGTGTACGCATTGAGTACGTGTGTGACAAACTCGGGTAACAGAGGCCACTTGTAAACACCATGTACGCACTAAAACATACAACGTGAGTTGTGTATATATCAGTAGTGGTAACCATCGAAATGAAGAGATGAAAACTATTGTGGTGCAATATACATGTACAGTATCACTGAACCAAAACTACGTCAATTTTGGGTCTTCCTTTTAGAGCATTCCTCTGATATTCTATACATTGTAGAGTTTGGTGAAACACAACTATGCTGTGCACTGGTCCAAGAATAAACGTTTACGGTCACACGATCTACAAAACTAAAGCGCGGGTTCGGTTGAACAACAGTTAGATATGCTCTATCAGAGCGAATGATGACAGTCGTACAGCCATCATCTCCGCCAGAGCCTCATCTTGTCTGGCTGCAGGAGTAGAGACGACTGCGCTCTCTGCCCGTGTCCATCAGGACAGGCAACCCCCACTCCAATGCCACAGAGTAACTTTTGGGGGTGGGGGATGGGGTGGGGGTAGGAGACGGCTGGTTGTAACAAGGGCTGAATGTAAGACAGTCATGTGTGCCTAATTCACAAATCTCCCTAGTGAGATACAGTTCAATTCAGCTCAGTTCCATTCAGTTCAGAACATTGATATAGCCTGGAGGGAAGGGCGAAGCCAGTCCTACCTTGGCACCTGCCCCCGATTCTACGGAAGCCGCCGTAGCAGGAGCACCTGTAGCTCCCCTCAGAGTTGACGCACACCTGGTCACACGAGTGGCTGCTGTTGCACTCGTCGATGTCTGGAACGCAGTTTGGATCAAGTCATGT
This sequence comes from Theodoxus fluviatilis, assembly GCA_034096865.1. Taxonomy (NCBI): domain Eukaryota; kingdom Metazoa; phylum Mollusca; class Gastropoda; order Cycloneritida; family Neritidae; genus Theodoxus; species Theodoxus fluviatilis. The sequence goes on along the minus strand of JAWQFJ010000700.1, from coordinate 6,160 downwards.
CTTCTTCTCTTACTTCAAACTGCCGACGTAAGGAGCAATAAAGAACATTAAGGCATATTCAAGAATGCCTAATTGACTTCGCAGAAAAAACTCGTGATTGCGTGTTTGATCGTGTGTGAGTGTGTGTGTG
>JAWQFJ010000699.1:132500-142602 GCA_034096865.1 Theodoxus fluviatilis | reverse complement strand
AGCAGGAGCAATACAAGCAGGAAATGCAGGAGAAGGAGGAGCGGGAGGAGCAGGAGGAAAACGACGAAGACGAAGTTGACGAAGACAACTGTTACAGTGTGGACATTTTGAAGAAAGATGTTTTTGTAATCATCTCAGCTGCAGTAGCTTTCAGACTGGAAGGGGATGGCTTGGCTTGGGATGAGCTTGAGGCTTGGCGGTAGAAGCGTAGAGCACTGTGAAAACTCTACTCGCTTGTTTTCCAATAAGGTTTTATTCAGAAGGAAGCAAGCCGTGGCTTCAGGCTCTGCACTGCACAAACCTAGGGAAGAGGGAGAGACGGAGAAGGCGTCTGGAGTGTAGGAAGGCAGTGAAAAAATGTGGGTTTGTGTGTCTGAATGTGTACTGTATCCAAAGGTGTCTTTGTGTCCAATAAGAAACAGAAAGCCTTATGACATCAGCGAGGTCCTGGTAACGGCTTTTGCGGTTCATTAGCTATAAGTCAAAAGCCAGCCTGACATATCCTTTCTATAAACAGGCAAGCTTTCGCACTAATCATGATAAGGTCACTGAACAAATACTTTATCACTACAGTGAGAGAACGGGCTACACTACCAGAGACGTATTTCTTTTCCAATCACTTCACAATACAACCACGACTACAACCACGACGCCGAACAAAAGCAAAAGCAACAGCACAGCCAGGAGCAAGAGCAGTAAAAAGAGAAAGAGCAACAGCAGGTGCAGGAGCCAAAGGAAGAGCAAGAGCAGGTGCAGGGGTTGGAGCAAAAGCTAGGGCAATAGCCGTGATCACTAAAAGCAGGAGAAGGACCGAGACAGGAGCAAGCTGTTGAGCAAGAGCTGGAGCCAAAGCACAGAACGGCGAGAGCAGAAGAAGGACGGGGCAGGTTCCGTGAGACACCAGAAGCTGGCGAAACATGGTTCAGAGGACGGCTAAGGAAGAGAACAAGATGACAAGGAACGACAGAGAAGGACGACGAGGAGGAGACCAAGAAAAACAGAGAAGAAACAGATGCAAACAGAGAGGGTTCATTGGAAACACAAAAGGAAGGTCAGCAAGGCAGTGACCAGATTATCCTCCAAAACGACTGAGTGCAATACAAGGGACTTCACAGGTCGTTGGTAGAGTTCTAGATTTCGGTCACGGTGCATGTCAACGTAAAGTGGGGTATATACGTATGGTGATGGCCAGTTATGAACACTGCGTCCTGGTACGCTCTCGCTCTCGCTCTGGGGCCACTTCCGTGTTAGCCAACGAGTGGATTTGTAGGAAACGAGAAGGGCAATAAAGGTGAGGGTCACGATTGCTGACGTCAGCACCGAGACCCTAGACCAGCGAAATTGTGTCTTTGTTCTGTCGAGAGTGCGTCTATGAGTATTTTCGAAGAGATGATGTTGCGGAGTTTTGCTTTAAGTGCGTGTCTTTCACAAAGCCCAGCGTTATAAGAGGTTGGAACGCATCGTTCTACAGTCACTCCTTACAGGAAAGCCAGAGGTGACTCATTCTTTACGGAGTGAAATCAATATGGCTCAAATTTCTGCAAGAGTCCCTCTGGTATACCACGAATACTACACATATAACAATATCTGAATGACTGGAGGCTCCCCTATTTTTATATGAATACTGACAAATTTACTGATGTAGCTTATTGTAATGCCTTAAGCAGTAGTTTTAAGCATTTCAAAAAGAGACTCATTTGTGCCCACCAGAAGTAGTAAAATGTAATCAACGGATTTTCTGCAGAGTACGCCGAAAGAGCGGTACTCTCCGATTAGAAGAAGTATTTCAGGGAAGGTTTGTGCCAATGCATGATCAGAACGATCAAATATGAATAAATGAAAACTCCACTGACAATAGTACCCAAACCTGTCATGCCTACAAACACAATACGATGTCCGCGTCTTTCAGCCCTCTCCGAGTCGGGCACTCGAGAAGTGTAGTGACCTGCAATATGCAACGTCTCCTTCCTCTGATATATTTGAACTCGAAATACAAGTCCCCCCCCCTCCCCCCTCCCCCCCTCCCCCCCCTACCCCCTCCCCCCCCCCCCCCCCCCCCTCCCCCCTCTCCCCCCCCCCTGTATATGCGCAGAAACATAAAATAACTGTTTCTAGCATTGTCGTTTAAGACGTTCTCTCTTGTTTAACAATATCTGAAATACGTTGATGAAAAAAACTCTTGTAAGTTACGTAGGATGTCATCAACATAGGCTCATATAACACAACTTATCTCAAAAGGAAGTTGACCGTAAAGTTCTGGATACGGTATTTCTCCCAGAAAGATGTTTGTTCACGTAGCTATTCAATTCCTGTGGTTTTCTTTCTTTGTCTACCGTTTGACATATCCGCTTGTTTTTTTTTTGTGTCTCCACACTTTGTGTAAATATGTATGCGCGCGTGTGTGCTGGTTGATTGGTTAACTGGCTGGCCGCCTCTCTCTCTCTCTCTTCACTCTCTCCTCTCTCTCTTCCTTCTCTCTCTCTCTCTCTCTCTCTCTCTCTCTCTCTCTCTCTCATACTCACTCGTGGAAGGCGCCTACACATCCACTGTAGATCTCTACGGATGCCGTGTGAACGGCGGACGCTTATGCGTCGTGGCGGATGAGACAAGGATGTTGCCGAGTTCCACATCCGTTCTCCTATTGCAGACTCAAGCATCTGTCTCGTACGCCGTAAGACCGAGTCCATCGTTAACGGTCATGAGGGTACGTAGGTACACGGTGCACAGCCATGCCAAGCAATGTGCAAACATACGCGTGCGCATGTGTGCGTGTGCATGCATGTACGTGATTATGTGCGCGCGTACGCAAATTTGTGCGTGTAGGTGTGTGAGCGCGAGCGCACATGGTGTGTCTAAATGTGTGCGCGTGTGTGCGTGTGTTTGGGTGTTCATTGGCGCATGAGTCTGATTTTATGTCTATTGTGTGAAGTCTAAAGATGAGTTTCGATCATATGTCTGTTACTTTTAATCGCACAAGAAGGGGAGAGGAGGATTGTAAGAAAATAGCAGAAGGAGAAAAAACTATCAGAATCAAAGGAAACCACTTTAGTTCTGGTAAATATGTCTAAGTTGTCACTGCATCAAAATAGTGGAAACAGAGAGAGAGAGAGAGAGAGAGAGAGAGAGAGAGAGAGAGAGAGAGAGAGAGAGAGAGAGAGAGAGAGAGAGAGAGAGAGAGAGAGAGAGAGAGAGAGAGAGAGCTGGGAAAGAAAATACACGTGGAAGGACGGGAAAGTGGAAGGACGGGAAAGTGGAAAAGTTAGGCACGAAGAAGGACAAGCGTCCTTTGGACACGGGTTATGCAAGAGCGTATGATAGGCAGACAAGGAGAGGAGAGACCCCCAAACTCACTCCAGGAAGCTGCAACAGGATGCAGGCAACTCGTTGTGGAGCATCAAGTCAGATGCCAACCTCCTCCATCTCACTGCGCAATTCTGGAGTGTGGTCACAATGTCAGCCCAACCCTCAGGTGACGAGAGACGCCGTACCAAAGCTCGTGCCCTGTGAGGAGTCTTCACTTCCTCTTGATTGTTTTCACCGGAAAAGAATGCGTGGGAATCGTACACATCCTCTTCCCTTCTGACGGGGAATCATTTAGCATGGTTTCCCACCACAAGAAGTGCAATGTTGCATTGTTGCCGGGCTTGAGTTTTCCCGCTGGTCAAATACAAATGCGCGCATACTAGTTACTAGTCGACGACTACAGCAACAATAAAGCAATGACAAAACAGTTTGCAGTGTTAGTTACATATACATGCCATGTGTTTGCTGGAGGACGTGCGTTTGACCTTGATACTTTAAGGGAGTTTTGGGAAAGTACATTTAGTTCAGGTTTTCACCAGTCTGGACTGAACGGTATTGACGTAAATTGTGGCCGTATACTTGAAATAATTTGAAAAACGGTGTAGCGGCAAAGAAAATGATCAAAGTGACGCAGAAGAAAAAAAGAATGGATCGGAAAGAAGAAGAAGCACAAACAAGAGGTGTGGGAGCAAGAGGAGGAGTAGTAAGAGGAGGAGGAGCAAGAGGAGGTGTGAGAGCAAGAGAAGGTGTGGGAGCAAGAGGAGGTGTGGGAGCAAGACGAGGTGTGGGAGCAAGACGAGGTGTGGGAGCAAGAGGAGGTGTGGGAGCAAGAGGAGGTGTGAGAGCAAGAGGAGGTGTGAGAGCAAGAGAAGGTGTGGGAGCAAGAGGAGGTGTGGGAGCGAGAGGAGGTGTCGGAGCAAGAGGAGGAGTAGTAAGAGGAGGAGGAGCAAGAGGAGGTGTGGGAGCGAGAGGAGGTGTGGGAGCAAGAGGAGGTGTGGGAGCGAGAGGAGATGTGGGAGCAAGAGGAGGTGTGAGAGCAAGAGGAGGTGTGGGAGCAAGAGGAGGTGTGGGAGCGAGAGGAGGAGTGGGAGCAAGAGGAGGAGTAGGAGTAAGAGGAGGAGTAGAGTAAGAGGAGGAGTGGGAGCAAGAGGAGGTGTGGGAGCGAGAGGAGGTGTGGGAGCAAGAGAAGGAGTAGTAAGAGGAGGAGGAGCAAGAGGAGGTGTGGGAGCAAGAGGAGGTGTGGGAGCAAGAGGAGGTGTGGGAGCGAGAGGAAGAGAAGAAGGAGCAAGAGGAGAAGGAGCAGCTGCTGCAGCAGTAGTAGTCGTAGTAGTCGTAGTAGTCGTAGTAGTAGTAGTAGTAGTGGTATTAGTGGTAGTAGATGATGATGATGAAGAAGAAGAAGAAGAAGAAGAAGAAGAAGAAGAAGAAGAAGAAGAAGAAGAAGAAGAAGAAGAAGAAGAAGAAGAAGAAGGAGAAGGAGAAGGAGAAGGAGAAGGAGAAGGAGAAGGAGAAGGAGAAGGAGAAGGAGAAGGAGAAGGAGAAGGAGAAGAAGAAGAAGAAGAAGAAGAAGAAGAAGAAGAAGAAGAAGAAGAAGAAGAAGAAGAAGAAGAAGAAGAAGAAGAAAGAAGAAGAAGCTTTGATACCACGAAGACAAATCCAGTGAACAGTGGATGAGACAGGTGCGGATGATCAATGTTTATCTCGGAGATCTTCACGAGTTACGTGAAGTGGGCGTACAATCGGAAGCTTTCAGCGGTTTACGGTGGCCGATGGTGCCGATACCCTGAGAGTTATATATCCCCCAAAACATGGAGACATTGGCCCCAACGGAAGTGGGGAAGACAGTGGTTTGCACTCAAACCTGACGTTGACTGCAGGGTGACAAGTAACAGACACGAGGGGAGCTCCTTGGGGTGATGCAAACAGATAGGGGCCCAAACTTCGCGCCATTTATCTTTCTCATGTCCAAACCCAGCCAAATAGAGGAAGGGTGGATGGGGGTGGGTGGGGGTGGAGGGAGGGGTGACGGGCGAGAAGTTGGGGGTTTGGGGTAGGGGTAAGAGGAGTGGAAATGAGGGATAGAAAAGAAGACAGCATGACGTCACAGCCCGTGTGGCACGTGCTGTAAATCCCGTGGGGGCTGCTGCTTCTCTCCGCACGATGTCTGCTGGCGGCACGTGCAACCCGATACGCCGAACACACACAAGCCGTCGTTTGTGAAATGCGGGACGCTGTGAAGGCACGGGCGATTCCTTATCTGTGTAGCCTAGATGCCGGCGATTGGCCTCTTATGAAATGCATTCTGCTGGTGGTTCCAAGCCAAATCGGTGGAATTTTATTCTGCCTGCGCAACATCTCCACAAAGGAGGCAGTGTGAAAATCATAATGCCAGCGCTACCTCCCCCGGCCGCCTGCCGATAGCATCGGTAGTTTACGAGGCGATGGCTGCGATTCCGTTTTTTGCGTTTTCTGCAAATCGTTCACGGGATCTAATGAATGGATATGTGGGAAAGCGGAGAAGAAGGATTGCGTCTGTGCGGAAGAGCGTTCGGTTTGTACGCGGGGATTCCAAGCGACAATTAGGGTGTAAACCCAGCAGAAACATCCCCTATCAGCAGCGCCGATCGCTCCTAGCACGCACGCTTGGGGTTTTGCAAGTTTCAACCGTCTTCAAACCATTACCACTGTTTGCCCATTAAACTGCATCTTCAATTTCGTTGAAAGACCTAATAGCGGCTATTTGTACGGCTTCAAAGTAGCAGTAGACGTGGGAGGTAGTAGTGGGCTCGGCGGTGGTCAGGGGAGGAGGAGGAGGAGGAGGAGGAGGAGGAGGAGGAGGAGGAGGAGGAGGAGGAGGAGGAGGAGGAGGAGGAGGAGGAGGAGACGGAAAGGGAGGAGGCAGAGGAGGCGGAGGAGGCGGAAGAGGTGAAAGAGGCGGAGGCGGAGGCTACGGCGGCGGCTTCGGCGGCGGAGGAGGAGGATAAGGAGGAGGAGGAGGAGGAGGAGGAGGAGGAGGAGGAGGAGGAGGAGGAGGAGGAGGAGGAGGAGGAGGAGGAGGAGGAGGAGGAGGAGGAGGAGGAGGAGGAGGAGGAGGAGGAGGAGGAGGAGGAGGAGGAGGAGGAGGAGGAGGAGGAGGAGGAGGAGGAGGAGGAGCCGGAGGAGGAAGAGGAGCCGGAGGAGGAAGAGGAGCCGGAGGAGCAGGAGGAGATAATGATGATGATGAAGATGATGATGATGATGATGATGATGATGATGATGATGATGATGATGATGATGATGATGATGATGATGAAGATGATGATGATGATGATGATGATGATGATGATGATGATGATGATGATGATGATGATGATGATGATGATAAAAGGGGAAGAGAAGAAACAAACAAGAAGCAATAGAAGAAAGAAGAAAATAGCGAGGAAAAGAGGAGGAGGACTACTGATGAAAAAGAAGAAGGAAATGAAAAAGTGCAAAAAGGAGCATCAAGGAGACCTTCTGCTTATATTCAAAATCATCAAGAGGTGTCGGATTTGGTAATGGATCTGGAGCAGTCAGGGAGGGAGCAGAGATATAACCAATCAGCCTGATGTATCAACACCAACCTTCGAGCCCTGCAGAAGCAGCTTTGTTATTTTCCACTGACTATTCAGCGACCCTCGTATTGCCATCAAAGACTGGTCTGCGACATGTCACATTGTTTCAGCTGTCATAATCTAATGCCACTTCTACAGTTTATTCTCCCTTCAGATGAACAATGCCACAGATCGATGCAGTAGAAGCTTTGTTAGATGTAGAAAGAGTCAAGCCGGAACTACCGTAGTGACTCATATGTATGTACCCCAGTCTCTCTGAGTCGCGATAATCTGGGTGCAACCCCTGCAGGCGCGGCAAGGTGCTGTGTCTTCATCCTTCTTCAAAGGGTTTCACGGGAAGCTCATTCGTGGCTCCACATTCTGCATTCATCACGTCCTATATGAATACATCGTTCTATGTTTCCCTGCACGATTCCCCCAGTGTGTGTGTCTGTGTGTGTGTGTGTGTGTGTGTGTGTGTGTCTGTGCGTGTGTGTGTGTGTGTGTGTGTGTGTGTGTGTGCGTGCGTGTGTGTGTGTGTGTTTGTGTGTGTGTGTGATTGTGTGTGTGTGTATGTGTGTGTACGTGTGTGTGTGTGTGTATGTATGTATGTGTGTGTGTACGTGTGTGTGTGCGTATGCGTGTGCGCGCGTGTGCGTGTGTGTGTACGTGCGTGTGTCTGTGTGTGTGTAAGAAATTACCCGTTGCGTCTCCCTGTGCGATTTGCAAGAGGCGAGTATCCAGGAAAATTGGACTTGCTCTTGTTCTGGCCAGCTCTGAAGCTTTTTCGTGATCGATGACATTAGATAGCCTACAAAAACTAAGAGGTTGCAAAATCTCTGTCCATCATCCATCCATCATCGATCCATCGATCCATCCATCCATCGATCCATCGATCCATCCATCCATCCATCCATCCATCCTTCCATCCTTCCATCCATCCATCATCGATCCCTCCCTCCCTCCCTCCCTCCATCCATCCATCCATCCATCCATCCATCATCGATCGATCCATCCATCCATCCATCCATCTATTCATCCATGCATGCATGCATCCATCCATCCTTCCATCCATCCATCATCCATCCTTCCATCCATCCTTCCATCCATCCATCCATCCAATCATCCATCCATCCATCCGTCCATCCATCCATCCACCCACCCACCCATCCATCCATCCATCCATCCATCCATCCATCCATCCATCCATCCATCCTTCCATCCATCCATCCAACCATCTATCCATCCTACCATCCACCCACCCACCCATCCATCCATCCATCAATCCATCCATCCATCCATCCATCCATCCATCCATCCATCCATCCATCCATCCATCCATCCATCCATCCATCCATCCATCCATCCATCCATCCATCCATCCATCCATCCATCCATCTATCCCTGCGCGCTTTGGTTCAAGGACCTTCCAGCGGTAAAGACCGTCTCGTTGTTTTATATGAGTTTGCATAGTTTATGTTTATGATCAAAAGACTACAAGTCCGCATATTACAACAGTACTCATTTTTATGTCATTGGGGAAAATCGTGTGTAACGCGAAGATGACTTCAGTTTATCGCCAGCAAGCAGTTTAAAACTCGCCCACAAGGTATTTCTATGTACATGTAGATACGCATGAATGAGATCGTATCGGAAAACTGCGCCGCAGTGACGCACGTCGCAGTGAACAACGCCACAGTGCCCAATGCCACAGTGAACAATGCCACAGTGCCCAATACCACAGTGAACAACGCCACAATGCCCAATGCCACAGTGAACAACGCAACAGTGCCCAATACCACAGTGAACAACGCCACAGTTCACAATGCCACAGTGAAGAACGCCACAGTGCCCAATGCCACAGTGAACAACGCCACAGTGCCCAATACCACAGTGAACAACGCCACAGTGCATAATGCCACAGTGAACAACGCCACAGTGCATAATGCCACAGTGAACAACGCCACAGTGCCCAATGCCACAGTGAGCAACGCCACAGTGCCCAATGCCACAGCGAACAACGCCACAGTGCACAATGCCACAGTGAACAACGCCACAGTCCCCAATGCCACAGTGAACAACGCCACAGTGCCCAATGCCGCAGTGAACAACGCCACAGTGCACAATGCCACAGTGAACAACGCCACAGTACCCAATGCCACAGTGAAGAACGCCACAGTGCACAATGCCACAGTGAACAACGCCACAGTCCCCAATGCCACAGTGAACAACGCCACAGTGCCCAATGCCACAGTGAAGAACGCCACAGTGCACAATGCCACAGTGAACAACGCCACAGTACCCAATGCCACAGTGAAGAACGTCACAGTGCACAATGCCACAGTGAACAACGCCACAGTACCCAATGCCACAGTGAAGAACGTCTCAGTAAACAACGTCATAGTGAGGGGTGTCGCGGAGAACTATATAGGCAGCGGTGCAAATGGCAGATTAGACAAGGCAAATATGCATTTCCAAGCAATGTCAGTGACCGTGGCATGGCTATACACTTGCTTAATAATGCAGTCCTGCGTTGTCACATAAGTGCTTATGGGAAGGGTGTTTTTATGTAAGTCTGCACAACACCTTGCGGGGGGACCCAAAGAAGCCAAGTGATCCACTGGGGGTGTTTTTCATCTGTGTGAAACCACAGAGCACGAAACGTGAATTTTAAAAGTACATAATTAAAGAAAACTGAACGAAACTGAACACCTCTTTATCAGATGCAGGTCATTTTGCTCATTATTTTGTGAAACATTTTGCCTAGCAGCCACAGATGAAATAATTCACCTTTTCTCGCCAAGATGAGGTTATAAATAAAAATAAGAACATTTAATCACTAGAAAAAGTCAAATATCCTCTTGTTCGCGAGCATGTGAGTGTCCCTATGCAGAAAGATTGTGGTTGCAGATATGTAAATGTCTCTTTGGCAATTACCTTTTGATTGTATACTCTCCTCTGCTCAGCTCTTTCCCAATGCATTTCCCTTCCAATTACGTATCATCCTCTTCTCAGCATCTTGGAACAAGTTTCACTCGTAACTTGGACTGCATTGCACACACGACTCTAGGGTTGGTGTGTTCTCTCCCACAGTTCTTTTGCACGCTGCTTTCATCTCTGTCTGGGGACTGGAGTGTGGTGCTCACTCTGTCTGGGGACTGGAGTGTGGTGCTCACTCTGTCTGGGGACTGGAGTGTGGTGCTCACTCTGTCTGGGGACTGGAGTGT
>JAWQFJ010000699.1:97500-122500 GCA_034096865.1 Theodoxus fluviatilis | reverse complement strand
ATTGGCCAAATGCCGAAAACTCGCGGCGACAACTTTAAATCAACTGTCTGCTCGAGAATCTTTAGGAGAAAGAGAGATCTGAAAGTGTTCACTTCTAAAGGAAGATGAGGAGGGAATTGACACTATGCTTTGAGGGGGGTGTTACAAGATAGTGTGACGTGTGAGTCACGTGATACTGCTGTGCGCAAGACACCGCAGACTGCCAGCGTCGAGCGTCTGTCTGGATGACGTGACGTCACATCTCACACGGAGAAAAGGCGTATCACAGGGCTGGCCCCCTGCTGTGACAAGCATACCCCTCCCCTTCTCTGTCCTCCTCCTAATTTCTCTTCTTCTCCCTCCCCGGCACTACATATTCCCCCTCTCCCCTTTCAAGGAAAAGGAGGAAACCCCTCCTCTTCTATCGCACCTCTTCTTCTCGTTTGTCTGTCCCCATCTCATGACCTCCTCCTCTTCCCACCCACCCACCCATCCTCGTCCTCCTTCACCCTCTCCTCCCCTCAGTTAGCCCTCCATCATTTCAGTTCTGTCTTCTTCCTTCTATCCGTTTTCCGCCTCCTCACCTTTCCATCATTCTCCCTCCATCTCTCTCTCTCTCTCTCTCTCTAGCTCTCTCTCTCTCTCTCTCTCTCTCTCTCTCTCTCTCTCTCTCTCTCTCTCTCTCTCTCTCTCTCTCTCTCTCTCTCACACACACACACACACACACACACAGTCATCTACTCTCAGAATTTGCAATTCTGAGATGGAAACGCAAATGGATTCTGTTCTCTTTGATTCCGCAGAGAATAGGGAGGGAGGGAGGGAGGGAGGGAGGGAGGGAGGGAGGGAGGGAGGGAGGGAGGGAGGGAGGGAGGGAGGGAGGGAGGGAGGGAGGGAGACGAACGGACTGACGGACGGATGGACGGACGGATGGATGGACGGAACGACGGACGGACGGACGGAACGACGGACGGACGGACGGACGGACGGACAGACAATGCACGCGCGCTCGTGTACACACACGCACGCGTGCACGCACACACATGCACGCACACACGCGCGCGCGCACACACACACACATACACGCACACACACGCACACACTCACACATGCACACACACACACACACGCACGCACACGCACACACACGCACGCACACGCGCACACACACATACACACACGCACACACACGCATACACACACGCACACACGCACACACATGTACGCCGCCACCCACCTACACACACACACACACACACACACCTACCCAGTAACGCGGTATGTGCACAGAAAAGTGTTGTAAGCTGAGCTGCAAAAATGTGAATGAAAGGGGAAAATGACGAACTGGATAGGAAAGGCAATTATCTGTATCGGAAATGGAAACGAATGATGACAAAACGAGTGATGATCAATAAACATATTTATTGTTTGAATCGAATTCAAGCTTCTGTGACATTCTGTGCAACCCTTGAAGAAGCACCAAAACGGATATAATTTTACAGATGACTGTTAGAGAGATTTTTATTTGGGACGTGCGTTGTACAGATGTATGCTTCATGTGAACGCCCCAGTCCCTAAGAAGTGTGATTTAAATGAATGCAGTATTGCGGCCTATCAGCCTGTGTAAGTTATGTTGGGCCATTGATCACGAAAATCACTCGAGCAGGCGAGCATTCAAGAGAGACGCCACGGGGCGGCACGTGAGTGAGGCGCACGCCAGTGAGCGAGAGTGGCAAAGTAGCAAATCAGTGAGCGAGAGTGGCAAAGTAGCAAATCAGTGAGCGAGAGTGGCAAAGTAGCAAATCAGTGAGCGAGGGTGGCAAAACAGCAAATCAGTGAGCGAGAGTGGCATAGCAGCAAATCAGTGAGCGAGAGTGGCAAAGTAGCAAATCAGTGAGCGAGAGTGGCAAAGTAGCAAACCAGTGAGCGAGAGTGGCAAAGTAGCAAATCAGTGAGCGAGAGTGGCAAAGTAGCAAACCAGTGAGCGAGAGTGGCAAAGTAGCAAATCAGTGAGCGAGAGTGGCAAAGTAGCAAATCAGTGAGCGAGAGTGGCAAAGTAGCAAATCAGTGAGCGAGAGTGGCAAAGTAGCAAATCAGTGAGCGAGAGTGGCAAAGTAGCAAATCAGTGAGCGAGACAGCAAGCCGTGGCCGGCGCACGGTCATCCTGACCGACCAAAAATGGATCACGTCCCGTCACGTCCATATCTTGAACGCGCGCTTGATTGGAGTCCAGAAACCTCGATGTCCCTTGTGGTTCGTCTCCTTTGAATGGCGCAGGGAGACGCGGTGAGTCCTCTCTCACTCCCAACCCACAAAGTGACCTGCGAATTAAAACTCATGGACAAACTGTCATATGTATGTTTCCAATTATGCCCTCTATTATTTTGACGGCTGCGGGAAAGAAAATTGCGCTTCGGTGACATTTGAACATATCAAAATGAATACAAGTAGTTTCAACAGTGATTTTAGAATAAATAGCGAACGCATTTGCGACATCTGTTTCCGAATGCAAATGCTGTACAAAATATTGATGTCAAAAGCACCACTAACGTTTTTTAAGCGGACGAGTTTTGTGGCTGGGCAGTGCATGTTTGCGTTTATTGTCGTTACTTCTATAAAATGCCTTCCAAGTTCAGTGTTGACGGAATTCACTCTACAGAGAACAAATCATTGAAATCTTCCCAGACGGAGATAACGGCCTCGAAAATATTTCATAATTCATCTGACAATGATGTAACCACCAGTTGTCCCCAACAATTAGTCGGATGTCTTCTGAAATAAGTCACTAGACTTACTATGAGTTGAAGGGTACTTTTAAGTCAAAGTCTCCAGATGACCTCGTTTCGAAAAGCCGAATCATGGCTTCCTTCTCCTGATACACGTTCATCCTTCAAGGAAAAGGGAAGTCAAATATCTAAATACCATTTCACCAAACAATGTCGTAATCACTACAAAGAAGACGGCTTTAGTTCGTTCACTGAGCTGTATGTGTGCACCAGAAAAAGAAAATGTTAATTGTGAACGAATAAACATTGCGACCTTCTACTAGTTAAACAAGAAGGGCAAAGCCCATACGACTCACATGCTTGACCTTGACCTTTATATGACCTTGACCTTCAGGTGACCTTCAAGGTCAAGGTCAAACAACTAAACCTACCAATGACATCATACACAAAGAAATGCTTTACACATTTTTCCTACCAAAATACATGTGACCTTGACCCAAGGTCAAGGTCATCCAAGGTCATGCAACACAAAGCTGTTAATTCAAGACATAGGAAGCACAATGGTGCTTATTGGCACTTTCTACCATGAGATATAGTCACTTTTAGTGGTTCACTACCCCATTTTGGTCACATTTCATAAGGGTCAAAGTGACCTTGACCTTGATGATATGTGAACAAATGTGTCTCATGATGAAAGTATAACATGTGCCCCACATAATTATTAAGTTTGAAACAGTTATCTTCCATAGTTCAGGGTCAAGGTCACTTCAAAATATGTATACAATCCAACTTTGAAGAGCTCCTGTGACCTTGACCTTGAAGCAAGGTCAACCAAACTGGTATCAAAAGATAGGGCTTGCTTTGACCTATATACCACTTGTAGCTAAGGTCGCCATTCTCAATAACGTGGGAGAAAATTGAGAAAATGTGAAAAATGACTGTTTTTGAGACCACATTTATGGCTCCTGTGACCTTGACCTTGAAGCAAGGTCAAGTCACTATGTATGTTTTTTGAGGCCTTGTCATCAACACCATCATGCCACATTTGGTGTTGATAGACTTAATAGTCTCCGAGAAAAATCCAACGTTTAATTTTTTTACGCCCGGACGGACGGACGGACGGACGGACGGACACGGCTGAGTACATAGACTCACTTTTGCTTCGCATGTGAGTCAAAAACCTGCTATAGAAAATGATGAGGATTATGCATCTGAAGATTAGATTGGAGAATAAAACAGGGGCAGGGGTCGAAGGGCAAATGTGAAGACAGTGAAAGATGTTCCGTAATACCTGGGGCCTGTTCAAGAGGCCTACCGGTACGTACCGGTACGTACCAGTAGCCTCTTGAACGACTTGGTACGGCTACCGGTATGTACCGGTACATACCGCGCCGGAGAGCCGTTGCGCCCGCTGCGCCGTGTATAGCCAAAATGGCTGCCTTTGGGGAAAGGAAGAAAGTCATCATCACAAATATGCGCTGTGGCACGCATTTCGACCTGTGATTATTACCCAGCCTATGCGAGACGTTACAAGAAGTTAGGCTGATATTGTACTTTTCTTTTTTAAAAGAATATCTGCTCTGAAATAATTACTGGGCAAGATGTTAGAAAACATTTCCAAGGCAGATAGCGAAACAATTTTAAGGGAAGCAACTCTTATATCTGACATTAGCCCTTTGTTTGTTGTGTAATCTCCCTTGAAGTGAACATCGAAATATTCTTGCTTACACCAAGTTAGCACTGTCGTTTTGACATAAATTTCTATTCGAGCGATGCCGAGCATTCATGCACAGCTACAGCTTAACGTATTTCATCAGTTCCACAAGGAACGAGCAGTCTGCAGCTGCTGGTTTACTCATTTGGTTGAGAAGCGCAATCCGCGGCGATGAGAAGGCATCTTGGAAGCCATCTTGGCTACCGTTGGGTCATAACGAGTCGTTCAAGAGGGCACACCGGTAACTCGGCTACCGGTAGGCTACCGGTAGGTCGTCTTGAATACACGTAAGATAATTGGGAAGCACACAGGTCCTTTGTGAAAAGTTGGTAGTGCTTAGTTCGGCGTGCCCCCCCCTGCCCCCCCCCCCCCCCCCCCACCCCCATGCCCCCCCCCCCCCCCCCCCCGTTTGCTCATGAAGTATTTTTGAATGAAAACTGGTCGTAGTGCCACTGACTACAAAACTGCACCAACCCTATGGGCCCCATTTTGATTTTCCTCCATCTGGCTACAACGAAAATTGTTGTAACACATCGTCGCACATTTGGTCAATGCAGAATATAAAACGACCTTTGTCATGTCGTCGATAAACATTTTAGAACAAAACGATTTAAATCGTAACAATTTATGAATTTAAACGTAAACATAGCTTATTCAACAAATACTCTGGCTCGTTTTCGATTAGGCTTTTTTCTGTTTGAATTTATACGACACTCAAGCTTCTTGATGGAATAACGGTCTGCACACTTTCCCCTCAGAATATCATCTAGCTTCTTAGTCAATATACAGAGTCCACACGCAAACTACTCTCTGGAGGGAAAATATGTATTATTTTTAAAAACTTGAAAGCGTACATATCACATTCGATGAAAGTGAATCGTCAATTTTTCTTTTTCACGTGTTGTATCTAGTGCAGACTCTCTGCTGTTCAGTGTTCAAAGTGTTGATATCCTCTCAAAGAAAAACCGCTTTTGCTAGTATTACTTTCACACGCGATTGTTCACATTATTTCTCGAAGCATACAGACCTCTGAGTGCGGCACCCACCAGCGACTTTTACTACGTAAAAAAAAGAGAGAGTTATATTTATGCAAGGATCAGTTTGGCGTGGATATAGCAGCTTTTATCTTCCATGACCACATGCCCGAACCAAGAAAAAAAGAAGGGCAAAGCCCATACGACTCACATGCTTGACCTTGACCTTTATATGACCTTGACCTTCAGGTGACCTTCAAGGTCAAGGTCAAACAACTAAACCTACCAATGACATCATACACAAAGAAATGCTTTACACATTTTTCCTACCAAAATACATGTGACCTTGACCCAAGGTCAAGGTCATCCAAGGTCATGCAACACAAAGCTGTTAATTCAAGACATAGGAAGCACAATGGTGCTTATTGGCACTTTCTACCATGAGATATAGTCACTTTTAGTGGTTCACTACCCCATTTTGGTCACATTTCATAAGGGTCAAAGTGACCTTGACCTTGATGATATGTGACCAAATGTGTCTCATGATGAAAGTATAACATGTGCCCCACATAATTATTAAGTTTGAAACAGTTATCTTCCATAGTTCAGGGTCAAGGTCACTTCAAAATATGTATACAATCCAACTTTGAAGAGCTCCTGTGACCTTGACCTTGAAGCAAGGTCAACCAAACTGGTATCAAAAGATAGGGCTTGCTTTGACCTATATACCACTTGTAGCTAAGGTCGCCATTCTCAATAACGTGGGAGAAAATTGGGAAAATGTGAAAAATGACTGTTTTTGAGACCACATTTATGGCTCCTGTGACCTTGACCTTGAAGCAAGGTCAAGTCACTATGTATGTTTTTTGAGGCCTTGTCATCATACACCATCATGCCACATTTGGTGTTGATAGACTTAGTCTCCGAGAAAAATCCAACGTTTAAGTTTTTTACGGACGGACGGACGCCCGGACGCCCGGACGGACGGACGACACGGCTCAGTACATAGACTCACTTTTGCTTCGCATGTGAGTCAAAAAGGAAAGAAAAAAACCCACTTCTGCTATTTGAACGTGGGACGCGCCCTGGTAAATGTTAAACTGACGTATGTGTTTATGTTTAGTACGGGGTCCACATCTGTTTTGGAGAAAGAAGAGAGAATGCGCCCAAATAATACAATTCAAATAACAGAATCAGTAAAAGAGCTTTGTCTTTTGTGCAAACTATTCACTTTTTGGCTTGTGATTCCTTCTCATCTGCCTTCCGTATAAAATATGGCCTGAGTTTGCTGAGACTCTCAGCATCTCTAATGGACTCCCGACTCTCATCACGCGATATTGAAGGCACCATGCCAGCAAACATGACGCTTTAGCACAGAATGCAACGTCTGCATATTTATTTGTATATGTATACAGTGAAAACACTTCCATATTCCGTGAACTGCATGCATAATGTATTCAAATGTACACATACCAAGAATATAACACTAGTGTTTAACATTTCAGTGTAATAGTACAACAATGAATTTTCGGGAATACGGCCAACCTTGTACGTCGTTGGAAACGGATTAACAACAGAAAACGTCGGAACGCAGTCTCTAGAATGGCCGCCTCGTTTTCGTTCATAAGTTCATTACAAGTTTCGAAACAGCCAGAGATTTGCTTTCCTACTCTCATAAACAAACGTCCTGCGTCTATCACAGGAACAAGAATGGCAAAGCCCATACGACTCACATGCTTGACCTTGACCTTTATATGACCTTTTACCTTCAGGTGACCTTCAAAGTCAAGGTCAAACAACTAAACCTACCAATGACATCATACTCTAAGAAATGCTTTACACATTTTTCATACCAAAATACATGTGACCTTGACCCAAGGTCAAGGTCATCCAAGGTCATGCAACACAAAGCTGTTAATTCAAGACATAGGAAGCACAATGGTGATTATTGGCACTTTCTACCATGAGATATGGTCACTTTTAGTGGGTCAAAGTGACCTTGACCTTGATGATATGTGAACAAATGTGTCTCATGATGAAAGTATAACATGTGTCCCACATAATTATTAAGTTTGAAACAGTTATCTTCCATAGTTCAGGGTCAGGGTCACTTCAAAATATGTATACAATCCAACTTTGAAGAGCTCCTGTGACATTGACCTTGAAGCAAGGTCAACAAACTGGTATTAAAAGATAGGGATTACTTTGCCCTATATACCATATATAGGTCAGGTATCCAATCTCAAAAACTTCAGAGAAAATTGAGAAAATGTGAAAAATGACTGTTTTTTAGACAACATTTATGGCCCCTGCGACCTTGACCTTGAAGCAAGGTTAAGTCACTATGTATGTTTTTTGAGGCCTTGTCATCATACACCATCATGCCACATTTGGTATTGATAGACTTAATAGTCTCCAAGAAAAATCCAACGTTAAAGTTTTCGGATGCCCGGACCGGACGCCCGGACGCCCGGACGCCCGGACGGACGAAAAGGGTGAGTACATAGACTCACTTTTGCTTCGCATGTGAGTCAAAAAAACCTCGAGGCCTTCACACCAAGGCTTGCTCCAGTTCGCCTTCACACCAAGGTTTGCTCCAGTTCGCCTTCACAACAAGGCTTGCTCGAGTTCGCTTTCACAGCGAGGCTTGCTCCAATTCGCCTTCACACCAAGGCTTGCTCCAGTTTGCCTTCACACCAAGGCTTGCTCCAGTTCGGCTTCACAGCGAGGCTTGCTCCAGTTCGCCTTCACAACAAGGCTTGCTCCAGTTCGCCTTCACAACAAGGCTTGCTCCAGTTCGCCTTCACAACAAGGTTTGCTCGAGAGTTCGCCTTCACAGCGAGGCTTGCTCCAGTTCGCCTGCACAGCGAGGATTGCTCCAGTTCGCCTTCACACAGGGCGCTAGTAGTCCGCCACGCTGACGATCATGGTGTACAGCATGTCTGGAGACACGCGTTGCGCGTCGTGCGGGTTGATGACGACAGAGCGGCGCTCCGAAAGCTCCAGCAGCAGCTCCAGGTCTCGAAAGGCGGCGTCGCCAGACAGCACGGTGAAGGGGATGGACTTGGGCAGCACGCCGTCCATCTGGCCCACCTGTCCACGGCAATGGGCTACCATGAGGGTGATGATGATGATGATGATGATGATGATGATGATGATGATGATGATGATGATGATGATGATGATACTGATATATATGATATATGAGATGATGATGATGATGATGATGATGATGATGATGATGATGATGATGATGATGATGATGATGATGATGATGATGATGATGATGATGATGATGACGATGATGATGATGATGATGATGATGATGATGATGATGGATGTTGGTGGAGGTGGTGGTGGTATTTGTGTGATGGAGATGATGATGATGATGATGATGATGATGATGATGATGATGATGATGATGATGATGATGGTGATGGTGATGGTGATGATAATGATGGTGGTGGTGCACCGGTGATGATGATGATGATGATGATGATGATGATGATGATGATGATGACGATGACGACGATGACGATGACGACGACGATGATGATGATGATGATGATGTGGTGGTGGTGGAGGTGGAGGTGTTGATGGTGGATGGTGGTGAATGGTTGGTGGTGGTGATGGATGGTGATGATGGTAGTGATGGTTGTGATGGATGGTTGGTGGTGGGTGGTTGGTGGTGGGTATTGGGTAGTAGTGGTGGTGGTAACTGGTGTTGATGGTGGTTGGTGGTGATGGTTGATGGTGGTAGTTGTGGTAGTGGTTGATGGTGGTGGTGACGGTGGTGGTTGTCTCAGATCTTTGGTGTTTTTAAAATGTGTACGTCTCTGGAATGGTGTATGATTAGAAACTTACTAATAGGCATGAATGGGTTTTTAATTAATTTTAAAAAGGAGAAGAAAAAAAGAACCTCAAAGACTCTAAGGGCACCAACAGTTTTGAGGCAATGTTCTCTGTCAAACAATAAATATACTGTGAAAAGAACTGCCATCTACACGCGGTCCGTCTGCGGGGCCTACCATGAAGAAGATGGTGAAGTCCGCTGCATTCTTTCCGCTGCTGCTTCCTCCAGTCAGACTGAACCAGCCTTTGTTCCTGATGTAGTGGTAGGCGTGACAGCTTCTGCAATAGCCGCAAAGACCAATTATTCTGTGTAAATCGAGGTGAGACCCAGACATGGATGGAAGGTCACTATAAGAAATAAAAATACCTTCATTTTTTTGTGGCACACGTTACAGATAATAATAATAATAATTTATTATACTTATAAAGCGCCTTTCCCGAGGTTCTAAGCGCGTAACATATATACATACATATACAAAAATAAACATACAACACAGTCTATACATTTAGTCATCCAGTCATAGTCAAACACATGCATTCAGATGTACACAGTCAGACTGACAATATACTATACAAATATTTACACAGATGTCAAGATGTACGTGGGGGTAGAGGAGGGGGGGGGGGGGGTGCGGCAGGATTCTAACAAATTCACAAGTAACATTGCTGAAAAAGGTAGGTTTTGAGGTTGGATTTGAAGGAAGAGATGGAGGTAGAGTGTCGGATATTGTGAGGGAGAGACATTCCACAGTTGAGGGCCATAGTATGAGAAAGAGCGAAAGCCATGAGTTCTGCGCTTGAAGCGACCTTGGCGAAGGAGTCGAGTGTCAGCAGAAGAGCGGAGTGAGCGAGAAGGGGTGTACAGAGAGACCAGATCAGAGAGATAGGCAGGTGCAGATTCAGAGATGATGTTGTAGCAGAGACATGCAATCTTATACTTGATACGTTCAGAAACAGGCAGCCAGTGGAGATCTTTCATGAGAGGAGTGCAGGGTTGTCGGTGATGCGCTCTAAAAATGAGGCGGGCGGCACAGTGTTGGACTTTCTGCAGAGGTTGGAGAGTAGAGTCAGGGCAGCCTATCAAAAGAGAGTTGCAATAATCTAATCTGGACAGAATGCAGGAAGTGACCAGAGTTTTAGTAGCATCTACTGTGAGAAATTTTCTGATAGAACTAATTCTTCTGATCTGGAAGTAGCAGGTCTGACATACTGCAAAAGACACGGAGACTAACAATTCTGTGTAGTTTGGTATAGTGGAAAACTACAGTTGCTGCGGTTTACGCAAACAAGATAATTCAGTGTACAGGAAATGAGGCAACATAGTCTTTTCCCCTATATGCACTGGCGCCTAATTGTTCATTGATAGAAGTTGACATGTATTAGTGTGAAGGGACGGACTAAAACTCTGTCTTCAAGTTCATTTGCTAATTCAATCATTTCATTTTGATGTGCTCGGATTTTGTGTTGCTTTTCTGTCTTTCTCTGTCTCTCTCTCTGTATCTTTCTCTCTCTCTCTCTCTCTTTCTCTCTCTATCTCTTTTTCACTGTCTCTCTGTCTCTCTCTCTCTGTCTCTCTCTCTCTCTCTCTCTCTCTCTGTCTGTCTGTGTGTGTGTGTGTGTGTGTGTATGCGCGCGTCTATGTGTATTTGTACGTGCGAGTGTGCTCGTGCATGATTCTAATTGAGTACTTTACAACCGAAACCCTGCGGGGTTTGGCAGAAAAAGTGTTGGACCTCAGACGGGGACCAAGCCTGTGAAATGTCACCCACCTGTCAGGAGTGAACCAGTTGGTCTTCCAGCTCTTGAAAGCCCAAACGTAGGTCAGGTCAGGAAGACGTTGTGGAAGTTTATAGAAGAAGTTTCCCCAGTTCTCCAGGTCCAGGAAGATGATGTGACGCATGCCGGCCAACATTGCCGACTCGGGGCTTGGATTCACGCAGTCCGTGGGTCTGGAGGAACCCTTGAAGAAGTCCAAAGTCTCCGCGTCACCATCGTCCTCACCAGCCACCCAGAACACGCAATCGGCCCTGCCTGGCCGTGATAGGACCAAGTCTTCCACCGCTCCCTGTCGACCAACGCGACCGAGAGTCAAACCTGGTGCGTCAGAGGTCGTCGTAGTGGAGTCAAAAAATGTCTTGTCGTCATCTGCGTCACCGTCTAATGAAAAAGAACAGCTCGTCTTGAAGTATTTTTGGTAGTTGCTTTGTGGGTATCATGAAGTCGACTTTGCTGCTCTCTGTCATCTTTCTCTTGTCGACAATAATTTATTTAACCCTGAATCATTTGGCTGTAGCGTGTGCTACGACGCAAGATCATTTTCAGACACTTCTTTTTGAAGGCGCATGAAAGAACGATATTCATGTATCTGCCTCTCTCGACTAACATAGAGGTTGTTCTGTCCGATACGTTTGCAAACCTGCTGGTTATTTGACTGGGAAACGAGTGAGACGGGGTCAAAAGTCTGCTCCCCAAAACCCACCCTCAACACCCTTTCCCCTCTCTCCCCCTCCTGTTTTCCTTCCCTAGCCCTCTCCAGAACAACAAATGAAGTTGGGGGGAATCGTGTGATTATGTTACTGTACTCCCCGGAATCCATGCCTATATTCCTTGCACCTCTAATTTAAAACAGTTTCTCTCACCCCCAGTTTCCTATCATCCTATTTACAGCTCATCAAAGGTTTGATTAAACGTGCACCATGGCACTGCTCGGATCGCAGTCAAAGCTGCATCGCACTGATATTCATAAAAACAAATCACTGTGCCACTCACCTGGCTTCCCTTTGAGGTTCCACACTCCGGGTAGTGGGTGCCTCCAGGCATGTTGTAGTTGTCGTTGAGGAAAGGAACAGACCACGACGGTTTCTCCACCGAGGCCGATTTCTCGGCCATTGACGCGTTCTTACTCTCCTTGCTCCTCACGAGATGCAAGTCATTCCGCAAGGACCGAGCAGCTCCTTTAGAGGACTTTTCCCCTCGTTTAGAAGTGGACAGACCGTCGGCATGTTGGGATCTTTCATCTGAGCACTGACAAACATCGCGCAGACTGGCTTCATCGACGCTTTGGCCTCCTTCGATTTTGGTGCGAGAGCTTTTGCCAGACTCCTCGGGAGATACGTGCAGCTTCCTGCGTTTGACCTTTACGTCGTTGTCGTGACCTTCGTGTGCCCAACGCCTCTTCACGCCAGAGCTTGTGCAGGGCCCCTCGTTGTCTCTCTCGGGGTTCCTAGGGGAACAGCTGCAGCGATCCAGGTAAGGAGACACTAGAAGTCTGTCCATCCCAGACGCACTCTCCACAGATGCAGCAACCTCGGCCGTGGTCCGCCGCGTCTTGTCGCCTCGTGAGGTCAAGGACAACGCTGGCGGACTCTCGTGAGAACGCTTTCGTTTTCTGGGGGCGTCTTGGGCTGAGGCAGCATCTGACGATTCGTCTTGCTTGCTTGCTATACTGGCGTCTTTTCTTCCGCTGTTGCCTTTCCTCCGTGAGCCAGAGTTTGGGAATGTCTGGTGACGGGTTGTCCCCGTAGATTGTCGATGTTGAGAACTATGTCTCCGCAGTGGGAGTTCTCCCGATTCTGTGGACTCAGTGCTGTTCATCTGTGCACTGCTATAGGCATCTGAGTGGGTCTGATTACCTGGCTGCAAGCTGCTCGTCGTTTCGTCCGTAGTTGATTCCTTAACGTCGACGCTGCTTTGAGAACTGTTCGTAGTAGACGCTCTCTGTTTTCTGTACGGAAAACCTTTGCTGCTGTTGCTGATATTTTCAGCTGCCAATTTATGCACTGACGCCGTAGCAGATTCGATGACAGGGGGTCCATGCAAAGGCCGACTCGGACAGCTCTGATCTTTGTTGAATTGCCTGGAACGGTGGCTGACGCAACCTCTGTCAACAGCTTTGCGTGTGGGGGTTTCTTGGGGAAAAGCACGGCTAAAGAGGTCTGTATTCACGCTTGAGTCGCAGCACTTCTTTATACCCCTTGGGATAGAGGTAGAGCTGACTTGCAAGCTTCTTGGTATTCCTTGCGACAGGCTCATGTCCTGGTCCCTGGGACCTTTCACAGTGCCATGGCATGAATCCTGCACCACTGGCGGATTCAAACGGTCAACCTCAACTTGCCTCATCTGTGGGGTTCCTGGCTCAGTGTGGGACCTCTTCGTTTGTTGCTCACTGCATCTAGACCCATTCTTCCCGCTCCGTTTCTGCTTTCGTGGTCTTGACCGCCTGTCAGCATTATGGACAACTCGCCACAGGGCCATCACTGATGTTGTTCTATTGGAGCCACCACCACAACGCTGCGGGTCAGAAGATGTAGAGGCGGTGGCGGTATCTTCCAGATCGCTAGAGGTCAGTTCACTCATTTTTGAGATTTGACAGCTGTCGGTACCTTCATCGGAGGATAGAGCATCAGAGCAGTTTTGCGATGGATCCGTCAGTGAAGTGTTGCCTTGCGCTTGTGAAGGTCCTGGCGTTTGTGAAGGAGTTCCTCTGTCAGTAGATGCATTGTTTGCAGCTGCTTGTGGTTGCTCAGATCGTCCGAAAGAATGCATAGCAAAAATCTGCACGTTCGTCAAATGGGTCTGGGAAAAATGGAAACCAATAGAGGCGGTATCAAACAGTCCATCCCGACTGCGCTCAAATGCAAGCCCTTCATATTTAGAATTCCGTAGCCTTTTGCCTGCCTCCAAATCGAAGACCTCCCTTTTGACGGCCAGAGGCATATTCAGATGTTCCGACGGTAAGGCGCACATGCTTGGCTTAGGCTTGTTCTGCAGACTGGCAAAGTCGTCGTCGTCGGAGTTCAAGAACCTTACGAAGGGCTGGTAGGACGGCAATCCTGTAGGTGTAGGTAAGGCAGCCCGACGGACCAGTGGCTGTTGCATGTCACGTCCGGAGTCCTCGTCCTTGCAAGTGGTGAGCCTCCTCAGCAGCATCTCCTTATTTGATTCAGAGCGCACTGTGGTCAGTCGCCTCCGCAGGGGACGCCATTGCGAGTCTTGTTTGGTTGTCAGACTCGGCAAGTGTGACAGGGGTACACTAGTCTTGTTTCCAGCAGCCCTTCCTGCGCTTGGACTCCTGAGTGCCGCGTCCTTGAATCTTGAAGATTTTGCACCGTCTCCCGCCGTGATCGCGTCGTTTTTGTGAATGTAAGCATCCCCGCCATCATCTACACATTTAGTAGGCAGCTTCCCACGTAGTATGCCCTGAGGCTGCCCGTTCAAAATGTTGGTACTGTCGCCGGGTCCGTCTAGAGTTGGCAGTTTGTCTCTGTCCAAGTCCAGGGACTTCGAAGCTGCGTTAGCTTTTACAGCGCTGTGGAGACGATGTGATGACGTATTCTCATCATTCGCCGTAGTTCTTAGTTTTATCGGCATTGTGTAAGTGGAAAGGCCGTGGTCTTCCCGTGATACTCTCTTGATTGGGATGTCGCTTTTTTGTGTCTTCATTCCAAAGCATGAGGAGATTTGATCTGACTCTGGCGAATGACCACTTTTAGACATGCTGGTGCCACTAGAATTGGGAGAGCTGCGGCGGGTAACCCGACTTTTAATGCTCTGCTTCACAGAGCTGTGTTCCAGGGAGGTGTTGTTCCGTGCAGAATCTGTGGCGTCCACGGCGTCACTTTCGGGAACACGTGTACTAGTGCAGGCTTCAATGCCGAGACGCCGACATTTCGGCACAGTGAGGTCATCGTGACTGTAGGACCCAGAGGGATTTCTTGTCCTGTCCTTCGCTATCCAGCTGGTCTTGGAGCGGGACGCGCAGAACATAACCACTGTTCGCAGAAGCCTCCACATCTTGGCACATTTGGTGTTCACGTGGGACTTTTTTGCTTGTGCAGTGAATCGACGAGGTTGTAGGGGACTGCTGCGTTGGTTACGGTGCGATTCGCTTTCATAGACGTGGCACTCCGAAAATGTTTCAATACTGTGCGTTTGGGAGCAGCTTGAATGGCTGCCACTGCAAGACTCCTGTCTCGGCAGCGTTTCTCCGAGGTTCGCTGAGGTCCGACTTGATATTTGTCTCCTGGCGTGTGAGGGCGATGATTGTGGTCCATGTCGTCGTAAATCATGTTCATCTTGGGAACTGTCCTCGTTCAGTCGATGCCCTGCGGCAAATTCTTCACGAAAACGAACGTCTTTATCGTGGTCGGAGACAAGAAATCCACGGCTAATTGTAGGCCTAAGCGCTCCTTTATCTTCTCCCGTGGTGGTGCTTGATGATGCATGGACAGTCTGACTTTGAGAAGACGTATGCGGTAGATGAGCGACTCTTTTTTCTCGTGAGTGCTGGGCGGTTTTGTCGGTCCCTGATGATTCGTCGTTGACAGTGTCGCCCTTTGAAGAGCATTCAGTGGTACTTCTTTTCAGCACTTCAGCTTTCCTCTTTCCATGACGTGCTTCACAAGACTCCGCACTGCTTTTCGGGTTACGATTGAGAGATTGGCCAACAGGCTCGACATCACATGGAATTTGATCTGAAGAGCTGCAACATTCATCTCTTGGGGTGGCAGGAAGCTTAACGGGAATCGCTTTTGTTGGTGTTTCAGGCAGGGGCGTACAGCGCTTTGTGGTTTTGAATGTTGCGTCATCGTCACGCTCCCGCTCTGTGTCCATAGGCGCTGTTGTGGTTGACGGCTGAGATAGACTTCTTTGGTGTGACGAAAAATTGTCAGGCGCTCGCGGGCTTGTCATTTCCAGGGAATGCGGGGACAATGTGCTTACCGTAGAGCACTGGCCAAATGCTGACTCATCGCCCGTCAAGTCTTGTTTGCTGGCTTGGGATCCGGCACAACGTTGCTTTGAATGGACGGAACGGGAGTCTTCATTCAAACTTCCTTCTTTGTTGCGTCGCGAATGCTTCCTGTAGTCACAAGCAGACGTCTTCCTCCGTCCTGCAGGTGGCAGTGTTTGACTGCAGTCCATTCCTGCCCGACTTGGTCGGTCTGCGCAGGTCGCACCCTCCGTAGGCACAACTCTTCGCGGCAACGTCGGGGGGTGTGTCCTCTCGTCATGGCTCCCCAACTCTGGGGTGATCCCCGTCATCAGAGAGGGGGCGCTCTTTGACAGCGTCTGCTGTGGTTGTTCTGGTCGCACGGGCCCCGTTGTCTCAGTGTCTGTAGAAAGAGAAACTCCACCACCACTTCGAGAACGTTTGGGTTTCAGTTTAGTCGTGCGCTCTATGCCGGAGTCGCTGCGCGATGTTTTGGCTTTCGACTTTCCCCGTGGTTTCTCCCTGGTGGCTGCAGCTCGGTTCTGCATCCTTAATAAGAAGGAAGGGTTTTTGTTAATGTATCTGACAGTATCGCCTTCATTTTGTGAACTCGACATAGTTTTTATTTTGGAAATATCAGCGCCCACGACTGTCGGAGTGACACTGGTGGTGGTGTTTTGACCGACTGCGCTGCAGCCGGCTCCCTCAGTTTTCAGAAGTTCTAGAGACCATGACTGTTTCATTGTGACACTGTTTTCGTCCATCCCTTCCGGCTTCAAGGTTGCTGTACGATTGTGTATATGTTGAGTGTCGACTGTTAAGTGCGCCATCTGATCTCCATTGTTCGCCGTGCCACCAGTGCATTTGCTCGTCTCGTCTGTTCCTGTTTCTTTTTTTATAATGATTCCACTCTGGACTTCTACAGCATGCTTTCCTTCTTCGTTCTGTCGTGGTGCAAGTGATGATGATCCCTTGTCTTCCTCCCTGGGAACGGGTTGCGCTATAAGCTGAATCCGTTGAGATGAGACAGGAGGGTTTCCAGGGAAATGACGATAAAACACTGGGAATTCTTGTTTTGAAGCACTGAGCACAAACGTTGGCAGGTAGGGCATCGTTCCCTGTGTGGACGGGCGCCCGGCTGTAGCATCAGAAGAAGCCTTGATACAGACACGTTTAATGGGAATGTTGGCCACACGGATAATTGAGCCAGTGACCGCATTGCTACAGGCGTACGACGGAGTGTTTTTCAATGTCGAGGTGTCTTGCGCTGCCTGTGGCTTGTTCGTTGAATCGTGCCCAAGTTGGCCACGCACGAGTGGGATGTTTAGGACCGCACGGGGCATGGGGATTCCAGGATCCGACCGTGCCGCTTTCGACTGAGAAATGTCGCTTCCGCTGCCATGACAAGGCTGTGTTGCGTGTTCTGCAGCAGGGCGACAATTCACGGTTTCGGGCTTGTTCGTTCCTGATGAGGGAAGACTGGATAACACTAAACGTGCAGATGCAGGAAGCAGATAAACAGTTGGCCTGACGGGGCCTTTGAGGACAAAGCGTCGCTTTTGGAAGCAGTCATTGAGGTAGACTTCTATTGGTGTCAGTCCTGCTGCTGGAGAATGGGAATTAGCTTGGCTACCCGATTCCACGTTTTCTCCAGGACTTGACAAAGTATTTTGGTTGTTGCTTTGGCAGCCAGAGGGATCTCCGGATGACGACATGCCTCCGCAGGGCACTAGCTCTAGTTCCTTCTCCTGTGCTTTTGTAGAGAATGTAAGGGTCTCGATTTTCTTCTCTGTTTTTTTCTCTCTATCTCTCTCAGGGTTGTCAGTGATTATTTATAGTGAGACTGCATCGCCCCTGAAGTGGAATGCACGAAGTGGTTTTAGTACGGCAGGATTTAATCAAACACCAAATCATAGTTCGGGGAGAAAGTGTTTATAATGGAGAATGGAATGTTCCAGGAATGCCATTACTGATGGATGGACATGTGGGATGGGTTAAATGTGAGGGTGTGTGTGTGTGTGTGTGCGTGCGTGCGTGCGTGCGTGAGAGAGAGAGATAGAGAGAGAGAGACAGAGAGACAGAGAGAGACAGAGAGACAGAGAGAGAGACAGAGAGAGACAGAGAGAGACAGAGAGAGAGAGAGAGAGAGACACAGAGAGAGAGAGAGAGAGACAGAGAGAGAGAGAGAGAGAGAGAGAGAGAGAGAGAGAGAGAGAGAGAGAGAGAGAGACAGAGACAGAAAGAGAGAGAGAGACAGAGACACACACACACAGAGAGACAGAGAGAGAGAGAGAGAGAGAGAGAGACATAGAGAGAGAGACATAGAGAGAGACAGACAGACAGACAGACAGACAGACAGAGACAGAGACACACAGAGAGAGAGAGAGAGAGAGAGAGAGAGAGAGAGAGAGAGAGAGAGAGAGAGAGAGAGAGAGAGAGAGAGAGAGAGAGGTGGTTCAGTGTCTGCCACCAGGCTGCCCCAGCCTGCATCCCCGGGGGAGTTTCTCCGAGTTTTATTACTGATCCTTATCTCTCAGGGCGCTTTTTTAGCTCCTTGATAAAGAATGTGTGTTTAAGTAACGCATTCCAGCGCAAACAAACACTGGCAGAGTTGTGTCGCAGTCCCTGCAGGGGGCGTCTCTGTGCTTGACTGCTGTCGCACAGAGGAGGGGAAGCAGGAGGTGGAAAAGAAAAAGATGGAAGAAGAGGAGAAGTGAGAAGGAGAGAAGAGCAGAGCAGGGAAAAGAGTATTATTTCTTCTCGTAACTACTTCAATCTCGACAACTCCTTGGATGGCTTAGTCATTTTTGCCGTGATCTAGAAAGCTGATCTCTATCCACAGTTAGTGATGTCGTCACTGTCATTATTCAATCGCTTGCTGCAGTAGTCACAGCTTCGATAGCTCAATTTCCTACCGGCAGGCAACGTGTGTTTGATCTCAAGACATTAAATGTTGGTACAACCCTGGCTTATCGAAACGATGCATCAGTGCATTGACTTGCTTTCGGGAAAGAGAGGCGAAGTCCTGGAGTACCCGCGGTACCCAGTAGCAGTCTCATTTGTTGCTCCATCTATGAGTATGAGGACACACTGTCTCCATCCTCCAATCTTCCTTGCTGTCTGCCTGCCCGTCTGACCATCTCTCTCTGTGTTTATCTGTGGGTATGCGTGTCTGTATGTGTGTGTATGTGTGTATGTATGTATGTATGTATGTATGTATGTATGTATGTATGTATGTATGTATGTATGTATGTATGTATGTATGTATGTATGTATGTATGTATGTATGTATGTATGTATGTATGTATGTATGTATGTATGTATGTATGTATGTATACATGTATGTATGCGCGCGTTTCGTTGTTACCGTTTTAGCTAGGCTCGTTTGACCTGTGTCAAACTGTTCCCGTCTCGGGTGAATTTAGGGGTCTCGGTATCATCAGCAGTTTTGAGACGGTCCCCAGACCCGATACAGGCCGGCTGGTCTGTCTCCGTTTCCTCAGTAGCAACCTCGGGGTGCGAACAGGCGAGAAGACGAGGCTCGGCCTGAAAAATTAGCCTGGCCCTCGCGCCCGTGATAAACATCGGAGGAAATGGGATACCTCTCCTCCTTGCCGCAAGCCTAATTTATGATACCAAAACAAATCGTCCGTTAGATTCGTCTCCAACTCTCGCCTATCTGTGTTTTGGACTTGTCGGGGCGTTTCAGCGCGTGTTGTTCTTTGAGTGAGTCCTTTGTTTGAAACGCGAGCGTCGAGAGTGAAATGCAAAGCCTGGGCCCTCCCCTGCGATCCCCGTAACATCCCAGATAATTGGCTGGAAGGAATTGAGTGGCGGCCTCGCCTTTGATCTCCGCTTGCAAGGAGAGGGGCGTCGTCCAGTGGTGTGTTGGTCGTGAGAAAATGTAGACAGGGATCTTCCTCTCCTTGGGCAATGGTTTGGAAACTTGCTACGTCGGGGTCATGGTCATCACCAGAGAAAGACGTTAAGGTTTTTGCGTGATGTATGTCATTCTGTCGAGTCATAAAATTACACACTGAGAGATTGAAGATAAGATCTGAACGTTTGATGAAGTTAAATAGGCGTTATTGTACATAACCAACAGGCGAAGTGCCAACGCATGTAGAACCAAACCAGCTCAGAAAATCGAAACCCACTCATCCACTCACCCACCACGAAAAAAATTGCATAAATCAAATAATTTAAAGAAAACAATTTTAAGCAGTTGGTACTTTAAAGAAAAAACAATATTTTGCGAGACTTTAACAGATGTCCTAGTCTTATGGGGTGTCTATTTGAAAACTATGGGCAGGCAATAGAAGTAATTGGCTATTCGATTGAGAAAGCAAAGGGGAACAAATGCTATGGATATTGTCGGAAAATTTGCTCATTTTACACAGACCGGAAAACACATGTTTTTAACTATTCACACTAAGTAAAGTACTCCCCGCTTCTCAACCCCCACCCCCCAACTCAATCCCTTGCATATTCTTTAAACTTTATACTCTAAAGAAAATCTGTACCTCATCATTTACGTTTTGATGTGAAAACTCAATTCGCCACAGGTATATAAGTGAGCTCTAAGAGGCTAATATGTCGTCATGAAGGCCATGTGTCCAAACCATCTTCATCACGGTATCTTGCTTGCATACGCAGACTTTTAACTTCTGCGTCAAAGCTTTACATGCGTATGCTCTCACGACCTTAACCGCATTCTCCATAATATCTTATATCTGTCTTCCTCATTAGAAAGAGGAGCCGCAATGTCTAGACGGTACGCTATCGTTTCTCGCAAGCACTGAGGAAGGTTCAAGATGGAGAATGCGGGATGTGCGGGCAGACGACCTTGAAGAGCATGCGGCACGTACGTCCTATGCTTCTACGATACGAAACTCCGGGTTTCCTGGCTTTACTTCGTATAAAAAGGGTCCTGGCTCCACCTGGCGTCGTTCTCAAAAAGAAGGGCACAGGTGGCGGGAAAGACGAGAGCGAGGCTTGCGATAGCCGCCGTCGTATCACTCCGCCATCGCCGCAATCAAAGCGTAGTTATCTCCCGTTAGGACAACTTTATGCAACCTCAGGTGGCACTGCGTCACTCTGTCATCGCGCCACCTAGTGGGGAGTGTCTGCTAGAGCACGGATGACGGCCTGGCAGACATTAGCGCGCTAATTGGTCGGCCATGGTGGTGACAGAAGCTACGGCGGAGATACGGCGGTGTGCGTGTACGTGTGGCACTCTAGGGGTACGCACTCCGCAACTTCACTACGAGATGGAAAGGCCGAGGTCGCCATGTTCACGCGCCGCTCTGGGAATTTACAAGACTGGTTTAACATTTGTAGGAATCCATTTTAATGAAAAGCACGCCTGATTACAAAAGCGATTCGAAGAGGAGCAAATGTTGAAAGAGACACGGGGGAAAACGTGTGATGTACCAAACTGAAGCTACTTTATTCAAAGAGGAGTTAATGCCGCCACAAACAGAACCAGAGATTTAGAGATCTCATAGACTTTTCTGTGGCATGCAGCTAGGTTCTTAGCGTCGTATCCAAAGCATCAGTCACACGACTGTCTCCAAATCATTGATTGCTTTGTGTAGGCGAAATGAAAGGTTATTTTTTCTCTCTCACTGAAAAGATGTATAAACGATAGACAAATTTTAAAAGTTGATTACGTTCATTTCTAACCATTATAGATCTATACATACCTTTTAGTTCCTTTAATTTTCAGGACTTTTTTTTAACGATTTCGGATGAAAATTATAATCCCGTCAGATCAGCCCGATGCTTGCCTTGCGCCTGGAAATTTTACTTATTTAGAGGAATGTTCGGTAGGTACACCTCTGCCCTTTTCACTATTTTTCTAAAACCGTCTCCATTCCCACAAGATCAGGAAGCCGGACTGAAGATTAGCGCGCCACCTGTCTTTTATACCAGTACACTGTGGCCCTCATTGACACCAGAATTCGCTCCTAGAGCTTGGGAATCTTTGTAATTCGTGCTACAATACATTTTCATTTCGAGTTTTGTGGTTCTCTGAAACTTGGCTTTTTAGAAAGACTTCAAAAACTGTATATTCCCTTCCCCCATGATAACGCGTAAATGACAATAAGCTGAGTTTTTTTTTTGGACGAACATGTGCGTAAAGAAAATAGTAGATGCTTACGTCACATGTCATACATAGAAAAAAGTTACAGGCGTTGGTGTCTGTGCCTGGATGGGAAAAACGATAGAATTTGTTAGAATAGTACACGTGACTGCATTTTAGACATGAAAAACATAATATTTTCATGATATCAGGGCAATATGAATAATTTACATTCATATCTGGATTATCTGTGTAGAATACGTTTGATCTTTGTTCATGTTTGAAAGATTTCTGTCATGAATTGATTTGGTAGAGGACTTCCAGTTCTACTGATTTCAAATGAGGCATCTTCTTTTCTTCCCCTTTGCATGCAGTGTATACAGTGCCTTCCTCGCTTTGTCAAACAAGATTCCCTGTGAGCATATCTTAAGTTCATTAAATGGTTGCTGTAGTTGCAGTAATTTTTTTTCATGGTGATTACTTAGCCTCTTTTGAAAACGTGTAGGCCTTCATCCTCAAAGACTGGGCGTCGCTTTCCATGCACTCTCCGCCCATCGAGCGCATTAACCTAGTATTCCATCAGAGCGCAGCACTTGCGTGAAAGCGGGTCACGAAGAACGTGCACAAATAAAGCATGCTTCTCTTGTGCGCTGAGCACCAGCCAAGCGCACTGACGGGGAGCCGAGGCGAGGGGAGCCTACACGACATAGTGGAGGAGAGTTGCGCAGTGTTTATCAATTCGCCTTTTATGAGTGTCTGTCGGGCGCTGTATCTCGATGACTGATACGGGTGTGGAAAGGGAGGCACGATCTACACAGCGCCGCCATTGTGATGGGAACACGTCTGCAGGCGTCATTGCTGGATGCGATGCTAATGTCTAAACGACTGGGGCGCAGACGATGATGCCAGAAACAGACTGCCTCCCCTCCCCACAGAGCACCGCGCGCACATCTTCGTGGAGCAAGAACTTTGGTGCTTTCCCAACACAGACTGCATTTTGGACGGTAGTCACAAACGGTCAGTCCGCTATATTACAGCGTCCTCACACGTGTCAAGTTTCTGGCAAGTTTCCACCTGCCATTGCCAAGATGTCTGCCTCAAGTCACAGACTTTTCTGGCAAGATGCCGAATGAAACAATGCTCTGTTTGTATAGCCACCGGCAAAGAAAGTTTCCCCACACAGCCAATCAAATGGGTTCTTGCTTGTGACCTAAAGTGGTTTCTATCGACACATCATGGCGGCGATTAAGTGGTCTGTCGGCCAGACAATGCATTCAATTAAACTTTCATACCCAGCCATATGGGACACACGAAATTCACCATACCCTGACAAGAACAAGGCCATGAATTGTATTTTGGTACTTTCTAGATGTATGAACTCGACAGTTAAACACACCTTGCGTGTTTGTGATGTGGATCAAGTATGTCCTCTGCTCTCTTGAAAGAGTCTAGATGGTAATATTCGTACGGTATCGCGAGATTGCCAAATAACGACATTTCGAGATGCAGGACTTGGAGCGTGTAAGGAGAAACAAGAAGGGCAAAGCCCATACGACTCACATGCTTGACCTTGACCTTTATATGACCTTGACCTTCAGGTGACCTTCAAGGTCAAGGTCAAACAACTAAACCTACCAATGACATCATACACTAAGAAATGCTTTACACATTTTTCCTACCAAAATACATGTGACCTTGACCCAAGGTCATGCAACACAAAGCTGGTAATTCAAGACATAGGAAGCACAATGGTGCTTTTTGGCATTTTCTACCATGAGATAATTATGGTCACTTTTAGTGGTTCACTACCCCATTTTGGTCACATTTCATAAGGGTCAAAGTGACCTTGAACTTGATGATATGTAAACAAATGTGTCTTATGATGAAAGTATAACATGTGCCCCACATAATTATTAAGTTTGAAACAGTTATCTTCCATAGTTCAGGGTCAGGGTCACTTCAAAATATGTATACAATCCAACTTTGAAGAGCTCCTGTGACCTTGACCTTGAAGCAAGGTCAACCAAACTGGTATCAAAAGATAGGGCTCACTTTGCCCTATATACCATATATAGGTCAGGTATCCAATCTCAAAAACTGCTGAGAAAATTGAGAAAATGTGAAAAATGACTGTTTTTTAGACAACATTTATGGCCCCTGCGACCTTGACCTTGAAGCAAGGACAAGTCACTATGTATGTTTTTTGAGGCCTTGTCATCATACACCATCATGCCACATTTGGTATTGATAGACTTAATAGTCTCCGAGAAAAATTCAACGTTAAAGTTTTCGGACGCCCCGACGCCCCGACGCCTTGCTTCGCATGTGAGTAAAAAAAAAGCCGGAGAAAGAAAACTTTCCTGTCCTTTCCAGAAAACTTGCCAGTTGTGAGGACGCCCTCAGGCAAATTTTATATTATGTATAATTACAAAGTTCGCTGATATACTTTCGAAATAGTTATAGTATTTTTGTGATGTGTGATAATTGGTTATTTTTGTATGGCTAAGTACGTATGTACTGAAAACGTTATTTTTTATACAGAAAAATGGCCATGAAGTGTGTAGTTAATGTACTCTATTAGCAGCCAAAGTTTGTGGAGAACGGGCAATTCAATTGGTTTCTAGGTCAAGGGAATTTCATCAGTGGTCGATGCACAGTGCGTATACATAAGTCTTCTGTTTACAGTGCAACCATGCACTACACAGAACCATGTGGCGTGTGGCAGAATCAGGTCAACGAAGAGGTGAAAGGTGAAGCACAATCAGAAGTGGTATTCTTTAACACAGAAAATTGTACAAGGTCTTCCTGTAGACCGGACACATAAACTTTTCCAAGAGGATTGTACCAAGTGTCACTCAACAGATGCTTGGGACACGCAACATCACAGAACGGTCCACTGCTAGATCAAAACCACTGTGCATTGCTCATGCATTCTTTTCTCTGGTAATAATGTTAACGGCG
>JAWQFJ010000699.1:87500-92500 GCA_034096865.1 Theodoxus fluviatilis | reverse complement strand
AGAGAGAGAGAGAGAGAGAGAGAGAGAGAGAGAGAGAGAGAGAGAGCGGGCAGAGTTGGAAGGTTGGTGCGAGAGTTTTACACGGGTCGATAGTTTTTACTTGTCGAGGGCTGACCTACGTGCTATTATGTTTTATATAAGAAGGCTGGCCGACATTTTACTTGTGCTTTTTCATTTTTCCCGTTGGGAGTTAAGTAGGTGAAGAGTAGGTGTAATTTTATAAGATTGGGTTATTGAGGATGTTGTGTTTGAGCCATTTACCAATGTAACATTTTTTTTTCTACCCCTGTTACGGGCATGTTTTATGTTGAAATATAAAGACATGTAAGTAACCCGAGACCTGTTTTATTTCATTTTTGTGGATCCCCGTAACACTCCCCTACCCCCAAGAACATGCATTCCCCTACCTTCACCCCCACCCCTCCCCCAACCACCCGCTTGCCAACTCCCGCCTCTCTTTCTATCCTGTCAATCTCGAATCTTCTATCTACTGTAGATTTCCCTGCTCTCCTACGCCGACGAGAAAGAGCAAAGTCAGCTTGGACAGTTCTAGTTCTCAATAAAGACATATTTGACAGTGCTTTTCGTTTAGAAGGGCTTTACCCCACAGAAAACGGTTTTTGCAGAGTTCTCCAACCGAGTTGAAGCATTATCATCAGCAGGTCAGTCCATCTGAAGCCCATCTGCCAGACCACGCTAGTGTTTACCATAGTTATCTGTGCGCTGCGAGCTGGGTTATCTATTGCAGATTGATTGAATTAGCATCAGCACGTCATCAGATTTGCGCGGTTTACGTGTTTCACAAAGTTCTTCCTCTTCTCAGCGAGGAGTAATTGCAATGACTAAAAGAGTCTCTGATAATTTTGAAGGCTGCAAAGTCCTCTTTCCAGGAAGAATGGTTCACAAAATGCTTTTTTCCCAGCAATAAGTGCAAGAAAAGTGCTTTTGCATCTAGACACACTATTTGTGTGGAAAGGCTTATTTAATTGTATAGGTTTTAGAGGAATTTTTTATGTTTCTGCGAGGTCAAAGTTGATAACAAAAAATAAAGAAATGTCATTTGTGGGAATTGCTAGCCCTGCTACCATGGAAACATCTGTGAGACGAAGAATGGTCGCTTACTGTTTTCATAAATCAGCCTGAGAGTAGTATTTTGTACCAGATCTACAGTTTTCTTTGAGAAACAACATTTAGAATCGTAGTGAGGTGACGATTATCTAATCCGAGCACACTGTCTTGTTGCTGGTTTCTGAAGTGTGTTGCTTCCCCAGTGTTGAATTCAAGGCAACCGTTACACTGGACTTTGCTGCCGTCGTACTTCGGAATGACGAGACGATAGAGAAGCTAGAAAAGTAAAATGTGTCCCTAACTTCAAGTTCAACAACAAAATGTTAAACGATGACATAATGAAATTTGGTTTCTGTGTCAACCTGTACAATCCCAGAGTCACTAAACAGACGTAATAGACTATTATCATTCCGTCTTTCAACGTCTATGGTACATAAATTATTGATATTGAATAGACACCGCACAAACTTGTAATAAATCTTATCAGCTCGAATATTTATGCCCTGCAATTGTTAATTCTCAATTCTGTCTTGTTCACTCATTTCCTGATCGCCCCCCCCCCCCCCCCTTTTCATTTCTTTCATACACAAAGCTCAACGCCTACCCCTTCTCTCATGACACCTCTCTCCCCCCCCCCCCCCCCCCCCCCCCCCCTCCTGCCCCTCTTCTCCCCTTTTCCCGTTTGGCTGAAAAGCACTGCCGCCTCGGGGTACACACAGCTTTAGCGAGTGGTCCTTTTGTCACGCAGGACAGGTTTCACTTGCGACATATAGTAGAGCGATTTCTGGGGCGCTTTTTACCTAGATGTTCAACGCGATTTCCGCGCTTTTTGTCTCGGTGCGCGGCCGAGTACTCCGGGACGGAATGCCCGCTGACGCTTGATGGCCGTGATATGGCGATAGAAAGAATGCTTCGCTCTCCAAGTAGAGATGCTCGAGTTCGCCAAGCACGATAGCAGCGTGTCAGCTGGCCATCAGTAAACTGTTTACGTCTCGGAGGCGAAAAAGCGTGAGCGGCCGTAATTATCGTTTATTGGATTTGATGGATTTAAGATATTCTTGGTGCCAGGTCGCCGAGTTGTCACGAGGCGACGATGCGTCTCGTTTCGAAGAGCATTCTTATCCCAGCTTTGGTGCAAGCAGAGAAAGTCATCCACACACCCCCTTAGGGGTCAATCAGTGCGGTGGAACACTTTCTTCCCTTTCACTGATTCAGACTTCAGCTAGTGTAAACATTGCAAATGGCTTGCAGTTTCGAGCAAGGAAATCGCATTAAGTTTTTTTTTCCTTCCAGTTCACTTGAGGCTTTCTGGTCTTCAGTTTCTTGTCCTTTCTTTAGCTTGGGGCGCGTCAGGCCACGCACAAGAATGCACCAGCGTTGTTACCACTCGACAGTGCTTTTAGGGAGCTTGTTACCACTCGACAGTGCTTTTAGGGAGCTTGTTACCACTCGAAACTTGTGCTTTTAGGGAGCCTATCTTTAAAAGGCTGAAAGTCAGCTGGGAGAGGGTTCCAAAAGGAAGGAGATTAGAGGGTATTGAAGACCACGCTCTCTTCGAAGTCGACTCAATGCAAAACCGACCAGAAGTACTACAGGGAAGCAACACAAATCTTCCAAAACACACAACCAAAATGTGGAGAGGGGGTGGAGGACGGAGGAAGGGGGGGGGGGGGGGGGGGGAGGAAGGGAAAGACGCTTACTGTTTGTACACTGCGTTAGATAGTATCTAAAATGTTACTGGACAAAACTTTCCTCAATCTGTCGCGAAGTTGTACGAATTTTGAAAATGTAGGCAGATTTCGAATCCCAACATCACCTGTTTTCTTTCACAGCGATTTTCTGATCTTCATAGATTTCAAGCAAAATTGCCTGAGCGCGAATGGTTAAATATTTTCTTTCCGTACAGAAACATTTTCTGTCCAGATAATACAAGTTCACTTCTCGGCTGCAGATCATTCCTTGAGTCACAATGCATTTATATCATCGCCTTTTGAAAACATTATTTTCCAAGCCAATAACATTTTCCTCGCAGATGATGTACTTCTTGATGCTTTTCTCACTTGCTTGTATCGTTTGTTTATTTGCTCGCTCGTGTGCTCGCTTGCTTGCTCGCTTGCTTGCTCGCTCGCTTGCTTGCTTGCTGCGACAGTTGATTTCAATCTTCACTTCAAGATGACGTCAATTGTTGCAGGTTGTGGTCGCACTGCAACAGCTGACGTCACCATGAGGATGACGGGACAGAGTCGGGGCTTGGAGCAAGGGAGACTGCGCGTTCTGTCACGTGACGTGCATGTGACCCACGAGGAGACTCTAATTGGAGATTCCTCTGTGGGCGATGGTGGTGACTGCGCATGTCATAAACACGAGGTTAGTTCGGATTTACCCTCTCAGCCATAATCAACTCCAGAATGATGGATTCACACTTCGTTTCCACAGTGTAGGGTTTTGTTGATTTCACCCATCTTCATTGCACTTTCCCAGCGACTCTGTTTCCCTTCATATAATTATCTGTGAATGATTGCAGCGAGACCTTAAGATCTGTCTTCCGTGCAGACGGTGTCTCATAGCAACGGAGGAAGCGTGCGACCATCAGTGGCGAGGTAGCACGGTGTTGCTATCGGGCGAAGCTCCTTGAAAGGCGGACTTGCGGGAAGTTCCAACGATGCGCTGTTGGCGTCCGCTTTCATGTTTTTTCACCTGCAGAGCCTGGGATGAGTCGGAACTCCGGACGTACGCTTAGACGACGCAGAAATGTGTTGTTTTTTTCAAAGTGTGAATCAATGTTGGTACCTCCAGACGGAAGCAGTTGTCCCAAAGATCTGACGGCAAGGTTGAGCTGCAAACGAAGCCGAATTCCGCAGACCTTGCGGTGTAATCTTTTCTTGTACAAGGCAGATATTATTTTTATCAAGAACAATTCCAGATTCTGTTATGATATGGGCCCGCGGCTGCATCATGAGAATTTCTTCTTCTCCCTCTCCTTGCACTGTGCAACGTATCTCCGTTATTATTGAGTAGCAGCTGAAGCTTTCTACGTTGGAAATACACGTAGAGTACAACAGACGATGACACGCTGCCCTCTCGTAGTCTGCCCGAGCGAACTTCTGACAAAGCTTATCTGGAAAATTCCTCCATGTCTCTCTGCTTTCCCACTGCAGCCGTTGCTACGTTTTCCCGCAGGCGATGGAGCAGCAGGGCCACTCCAGCGAGGGAAGCATGAGGAACTCCTCTGACGCGGCCTCGGATGACCTCGAAAACGACTCGCCTCGCAACGCCTTTGACCGAGACCCAGGTCACGACCTTGACCCCGAGGAAGGTCACGACATGGACCCCGACCACCATGACGACATGGACGACAACGTCTTCTCTCCGGGGGAGGTTGAGCTTGAGGAGAAAGAGAGAGAGAAGGAGCGGGCAGGGATCTACATACGCCTGCCCTCTCTGCCCTACCCTCCGCTCCTGCCGTCCCGTGGAGCGTACCGCTCTAGTCCTGCCCCCCTAGGACTGCACGACAGCGCCTCGGACTTGAGGTCCCGCCCCAACCGCCGTCGCTTCCACAGCGAGCTCCCGCCCCTCCCCTCCAGCAGGTAAAACTCAGGGATTTTCCGCGAAGCCCTTTTTGTAGGATCGGATCAACAATTCATGAATAGTATGCGTGAAGCCGGTCGATAGGCCACGCCCAAATGCATATGCATGAGGCCGTTCTGTAAGCCCCCACGCCTTAAATTTACATGACCTACATCTCAACTATGCATATTGTCAGAGTGCTGAGCCATGTGTCCCGTTTGCTTATGAAACCACGCTATTTCATCAGTGCAAAAGACACGCTTGATTAGTCAAAAGCACCCAGGCTTTCTATGCAGCAACTCGGGAGAGGTGATCCATGTCGGGCAGCGACAGGTAATCATTATTTACATTGGTTGGGAAAGAGG
>JAWQFJ010000699.1:40000-80000 GCA_034096865.1 Theodoxus fluviatilis | reverse complement strand
GCTTCTTCAAGTCCCTCACTGCCATGCGAGAGCTAGGTTTACAAGCCTGTGGAAGTTTTACTTCCTTCAAAACATCCATCAAATAAAAGATAAAACAGATTCACGATTTGCCAAACACAAAATGACAAAGCGAGAACTTTGACTACGCATCATGGCGATACTTAAATCCTACAGCTTAAACAGTTTAAAAAAAGAAGAAGAGAAATAATAAGAAAATAATTTAAATCACGATTTACCAAATGTAAAATTCCTCCTATCTTGCAACAAATTGATCGTACTCTCAGTGTGCTCCTTCCTCATGCTCAGAAACGCAACCACAGTCGCAGCTGTATGGGTCAGGTCGATCAGATCGCACATCTCGCGCTGTCTGACTCACAGTACGATCAGGGGCGGATCTGGGGGGGGGGTGCAATGGGTGCAATTGCACCCCCCCCAGCGGGACAAAAAAAAAAAAAAAGAAGAAGAAAAAAAAGGGAAAAAAAAGAGATATGTTGATAATGTAGTAATGTAAATGTAATTGCACCCCACCCCCCCCCCCCAAGCAAAAAGACAAAAAATGAGAGAGAGACTCAGGGAAAGAGATGTTGATAAATATTGGAATGTAAATATAATTGCACACCCCCCCCCCCCCTCCTCGGCTTAAAAAAAAGAAGAGAGAAGCTGATAAATATAGTAATGTAAATGTAATTGCACCCCCCCCCCCTCCCTCGGCAGAACAAAAAAGAGAAAGAGATGCTGATAAATATAGTAATGTAAATGTAATTCCACCCCCAGCCAAAAAACTAACTAAATAAATTAAAGAAATAAAATACATAAACAATGATAATACATAAATTAAAAAAATGGAAAGAGAAATATGTTGATAAATATAGTGATGTAATTGCTCACCACCCCCCCCCCCAGCCAAAATAAAAGGGTGGGTGGGTGCAGAGAGAGAGATGCTGATAAATATAGGAATGCACTAGTAAAATTAATGTAATTGCACCCCCCNNNGGCCAAGCGTGAGGCTTCCCGTGACCCAAAGCCGAGATGTTACCGGGGAGCGATCGTGCACAAGTCGTCAGACGCTGGATTCACCAGCAGCTGAGAATCCATCCGCTCCAGCCCCGTCACAGGTCAACCGTCACCCAGCCGCCGCCAGACACAACAAACCCAGCGACATCTCGGGCCACGTGGGCAGCACGAGGACTCGCAGCAGGTCATCAACAAGGCAGAACCAGCACGAGCAAGCTGCACGGGTGCGAAGAAAGTAACCGACAGTTCTGTCTCGAGAATAACTCGATCAGCCTCTAAATTCGTGCGCGTTTAAGTCGCAAGACTGGATGTTAGTCTTGATCCTGTTTATGTACATACATTTACGTCCTTTTTTCATGTGTGGCGTCCTTGTAAACAGTGAATAAAGTTACAAGCAGGGTTGTACTGTGGGTACACAAGTGAGAAAAAAAACAAACTCGAGTGAGTGGGGTCAAAGATTATAGGTTACACAAAGATAGCTCATGCCGAGCTTTTGCTATATAGAGTTACAAGACGCTCGGAACGCAGCGCCCCAAGCAGCCAAGACTATGGGGAAGTAATCACACTGCTTAGATACATGTAAAAAGTGCTTGTTTGTCGACGCGTTTCTGATGCATTCCGATCATGTTTGTGAATACATTTACGGTGTAATGTGTAATAAAATGATTTGCTGCAATAATGGGGGTGTTTTGGCTTTGTTTGTTTGTAGCAGGCGTTGTGAAATCGAAATATTTGGTTCATCGAAATGTGAGCCTATAGTCCGTTTCAACATTGCTCTGTCAGTGGAGACAAAGATTATTCGCCTGCTAGCCATCTAGGTACATACGACCGGTGAGGTTTGTTTACTTATCTTCTGTGGGTTTTGTGCAGAAAGTATACGTTAAAACAGTCTAATATGACTATTTTCGATTAGTTTTTAATCTAATTAATATTTTTGCATGTTTTAACGCGGCCGGATCTTTGGCATTACTCCCCGGGCGTGCGAAGTCAGTAGCGTCCACTGACAGAGCAATGTTTAAACGGACTATAGGCTCACGCGCATGCGCACAAGCATCCATTTAGATGAACCAAATCTTTCGATTTCACAACGCCTGCTACAAAAAAACAAAGCCAAAACACCCCCATTATTGAAGCAAATCATTTTATTACACATTACACCGTAAATGTATTCACAAACATGATCGGAATGCATCAGAAACGCGTCGACAAACAAGCACTATTTACATGTATCTAAGCGTTGTGATTACTTCCCCATAGTTCTAGCCGCTTGGGGCGCAATTAACGTGTCTCGATCCTCATAACAATGAGCTTATGAGCTATCTTTGTGTAACCTATAATCTTTGGTGGGGTATGCGGCACGGGGTACAGGCAGCAACAACGGCGGCGGGTGAGAACATCGCAACGGGAAAGGGGGTGGGGTGACAAAGCAGGGGGGCCGTAGTCCGCATGCGGGTCTCGGGAAAAGGAGAGCCCAAACTCAAAGTCAGAGGTCGCCAGACCTGTAGGGCTGCAGGAACAACCGCACACGCGTAGATAGAGTCAAGGGGCGAGGGGGGGGGGGGGGGGGGGGGGCACGTGCTAGGCGGTGCTATGCACGGGAAAGGCATGTCGGAGCAAGGCCACAGGGGGTGAGTGAAACCCAAGAAGCGTGGGGGCACGGGAGTCACTTGTAGTGGCTCATGAACCCTAGGTCACGGTTCAGTCCAGTCTCCTGGGTGCGGAAAAACCCGATGAGCTGCTGCTCGACCACACGTCTCCGTCGTGGGTCTTGCAGGTGTCCCGTGAGCACACTCACACTCAGGTCAACCGCGGTGTGGCCTTGCCTGCTGAAGTGCTCTGCGTGATTCCTGATTGTGGCACTGTGCCCGTTCATTTGCTGTCTCAGTGTCTGTCCTGTCTCGCAGGCAAGGCCACACCGCGGTTGACCTGAGTGTGAGTGTGCTCACGGGACACCTGCAAGACCCACGACGGAGACGTGTGGTCGAACAGCAGCTCATCGGGTTTTTCGGCACCCAGGAGGCTGGACTGAACCGTGACCTAGGGTTCATGAGCCACTACAAGTGACTCCCGTGCCCCCACGCTTCTTGGGATTCACTCACCCCCTGTGGCCTTGCTCTGACATGCCTTTCCCGTGCATAGCACCGCCTAGCACGTGCCCCCCGTGACTCTATCTACGCGTGTGCGGTTGTTCCTGCAGCCCTACAGGTCTGGCGACCTCTAACTTTGAGTTTGGGCTCTCCTTTTCCCGAGACCCGCATGCGGACTACGGCCCCCCTGCTTTGTCACCCCACCCCCTTTCCCGTTGCGATGTTCTCACCCGCCGCCGCTGTTGCTGCCTGTACCCCGTGCCGCATACCCCACTCACTCGAGTGTTTGTGAACTGTTATCACAGGGCCTATATTTACACGATCGCACATAGCCTTTCACTGCACTGACGAAGGAGCCTACTTGGCCCTGAAAGCTCTGCAATAAATTTCTGAAGTTGGACAAGAGTCTCCTTACTTCTTTTATGTTGAAATGCTTCTATTTGCAATGTATGTTGTCTGCCTTGTCTGTGCGTGTGCAATCATGCCTGTATGCAAAACTCTACACCGTTGTAGAGGACCCTCTGAGCTCTACATTATGTAGAGCACAGTGAGAGAGACAGAGTCAGGGCGATCAGGGCTGGGAGCTGCAAACAGCCAAACCAGTCAGAGCTTGTTGCGGCAAAGCGCTCTGGAGGACCTT
This sequence comes from Theodoxus fluviatilis, assembly GCA_034096865.1. Lineage (NCBI taxonomy): Eukaryota > Metazoa > Mollusca > Gastropoda > Cycloneritida > Neritidae > Theodoxus > Theodoxus fluviatilis. The sequence continues at coordinate 76,259 of JAWQFJ010000699.1, read as the reverse complement.
TGTTGGCAGGCAGCCCTGCACGGTCGATGCAGACCAGTCTGCCTGCACGCGGCATTCTGTATCCGTTGCCCCAGTCTAGGTCACTGTGCCACTGACTGCAGTTTCAAAGCAGAACGCCAGTGGGCGACTGGCGCTGGGCCAAGCGAATTCCCCGATTGGTGTATAAATAGATCTACGTCATTTCGTGCGGTGTGCGCATGTGCGGATTTCTGATGTGGGCAGCATTTCCGGGAAATTGGTTTTTTTCCTCACTCATTTCCGAGAAGGCGAAATGATTCAGTGAGGAGTGTCCTTTCTATGAGTGCAACTTGGACTCCCTGTATGTTGGGACAAGAATATACCCACCGTGTCTCCCTACACGAAACAACTAGGGAAATTGAGACTTGGCATTCTATCTCTCTATCAAGTTCTGGTGATTTTCGTAATCAATTACGTCATATAGCCTACTTTGGGTAATTGGCTGGATAACACCATTCATTATATTCACCACCACTACCACCACCACCACCTTATTATTATCTTTATTATTTTTATCATCATCATCATCATCATCATCATCATCATCATCATCATCATCATCATCATCATCATCATCATCATCATCATCATCATCATCATCATCATCATTCCAGATTGAGTAGACGCTGCTTGCAAGAAACAACCTGTCTAGAGTAGAAGCGATTACGTCAGACAGATTACGAGCTCTACCCTGCATAGGATGAACTATCTCGTGATGAAGATAAAAACTCAAGTGCAGGCCTATCAAGCGATGCGTTGAGTCAAATGCACAGTTCTGGTCTCACAGGTGTAACAGTGAAACAACGTAGAGGACAAAGTTGCAACAGGGAGGCGCTGGTGGCAAAGAAAGGCACAGGGGGAGGGGCCGCTATTGCGGGATTTTTTTGGTCAAAAGTTCTTAAGGCCATTTTGATTCTGTTGTCCTAAAACGCCCAAAAAACCCATAAAATTTTTGTTACTAACGGGTGAAGCTTTATATTCTAACTCCATCCCACGTTTGACTCTCAACGGGTGGTCCCTACGCCCTAACTCCAGGGCCCGACGCTGATGTTGGACACAAACGTGACAAAAAGTAACGCGTCCGGGTTTAGGTGAAACTCCCCGGACATGCAGGCTAAGTCAGTCAGGCGGGGTGGCGGGTGCGGCCTAGGCTGAGCGCTATCGGTAAAACCCGATCAAGAAATGTTGGGGGAAATATTTTCAAAAAAGGTAACAAAAATTGTATAGTGTTTTAGGCGTTTTAGGACAAAAGAATCAAAATGGCCTTAAGAACTTTTGACCCAAAAAAAATCCCGCAATAGCGGCCCCCCGCAATAGAGAGCCGACCCCAGGCACAGCAGCTTTGCTTCCGTCTACAGCGTGGTGGTGGAGACTGGCATCCTCGTGGCAAGGTTATGCGGAGACCATGGCTGCTGTGCAATGCTGGCCGTTTAGTTCAGGCGACCGGTTATACAATGCCTGGGTCAGATGTGGCTCAGGCAATCGCTAGATAGGATTTGCAGCAAGAGAAGTCAGGGTCTTGCTGAACGCTTCGCCAAGGATCGCGTATAATTGCATGATCTTTGGCTTCGCGTCGCCTAGCAAGCGGACAACCTATGCACCTATGGTTTTTGTGCAGCCTCTCTCTACTCCTTTCTACAAAATCGATATAAATAGTACAGCACAAAAGAGAAGAAATTCTGCTTTACGTGGAAATCCACAATTTTTATTTATGTTCCAATTCCAAAACCAGCCAACAGATAGCCTCTAAAACTTAACGAACTGTTTCTTGGATAAAACCATGACCTTACACCAAATATCATCAGATTCCGTTATGATATTTCTGACACATTTTGCACGCAGGATAACAAATGTACGCACCAACCTATACAGACCGAAAAACAAGACGTCCTTGAAGGAGGTAAAAATGCACGCACCTAAGCATGCACGCACGCATACCCGTGTGCACGCGCACACACACACAGGTACGCGAAGAGGCACACACATGCACACACATATGCACACACATATACGTATGCATGTACACCCATACACAGACACACATTTGCAAACGCATGCTTTCTCTCGTTCACGCATGCGCGCAGGCAAACACACATGCGTACATACTTAAACAAGCCAGTGCAAATACACACACATGCACCTACAAAAACTTGAACACTGACACAAACACATTGCAAACACATGAGGTGCACACAGACACTTGCATTAGCCCAGCCTACGCTGAGGTGTGAGTGCGCACAGCTAGTGTTGAGAAACAGCCGCATTGACGCTGTGCACTGACCTGAAAAGGACGGGCAATTTGAAAGACAGGGCTAGCAGCTGTGTGTGCAGTAGCGCCAGCCTTTCCCACTTCTTTCCTTGAAACATGCTCTCTCCCCACCTCGCCACCTCCACCCCCCTCCACTCCCATTAACCTTTGTCACTCTTCTGCAACAACCCCATTACCTTCAACGTTAATTACTATGAAATATGGCTCCACCCCACCCCCACCCCCCACACACACACCGCTACCCCCATCCCCATTTTTCCACCCCCTCTCCCTTTTCAGCCACACAGTCGACACCAATCAAAGATGTGGCTAAGAACTGTGTTGATTGCAGGAGTTCTGTATAAACGTTGTAGGCACTGTTTTCGACCAGGCCTGGTGACCTCATTCAAGTTCAGATTAGACCCGAAAGTTAAGTTTTCGCTTTCAGAGTGCTTATCTCACATCACGTGCTGGGAAAGGCCAATAACAACATGTTGGTCTTAATATAGATACTTCCTCCAAGGGGTGATAATGGTGTGGCGTGCACTTGGAAGAGCAAGTCAGACTCACATCAGCATTCGATACGATCTGTTTGTTTGTCATCACCATGACGCAGCCACGCTACACTGCCAATTAAGTGTCGTGTGTGGGTGCAAGCAATCTATAGAGTCAGGGGACAAGAAAGGAAGGGCAGAGATGGGCATTTAGAAAGGGGAAGCACAGGAGAGACGAAGCCATGACTGTATGGCTCCATATCACAGCTGTCGCCTGTATGACAAGCACAAATGCCTCATTGTACATATTCCCTGTGACAGCCCTACACAGGGTGGTGGCGATAGTCTTGTGTAAATGCCGAAGCCAAATGTCCACGTGCATGTGCGGGAGCAGCGTGAGTCTGGTTGCCACGGCAGCACCTCTGATGACGGGGAATCCACCTTTGGAAAGGAAGATGCACTACTAGATTCGAACAGGAAGAACAACAAAAGAAGAAACATTGTTTCCCAGTAATGATATGGATTCTGTTTCTAAATGAGTCAGTTTCTGAAGATCGCTTGCAATGACTGTACAGAAGGAAGTTATTCGCAAATGTACTTTTATGATAAATGCGAATTTGAGATTTATCGTACAGTAATCTGGGAATTTTAAAAATCCTTCCCACTAATGGGCCACACTAATGGACGTCCGAGGAAAGGGGGTGCGATTTTGGTCGTTTAATTCGCAGTGACTCCCACACAGAATGAGAACCAACTTAATTTGTGCTTGTGAACTCACATACGCAATCTTGGACGGTTATTCCATCCACAGATTGTCAATAAAGTGTGAATAATTGACAAACCTGGTGTACACAGTGCGCTGTCAGCTGAATTGGGTTGAAGATGAATATCATATTTGCAGCAGTCGTCAAGGCGATTCGGCTGTTTCGAGCGTAAACGCCGACGTAAAATCTCAGCCAGTCTGATGCCGTCGCCCGCCAGCGGAACGGGGTCCGCATCCCTTTCCCCGGACTTGTCCACTCGTGTGGCCTGTAACGTACAAAAAAGTTGACCGTGCAAAAAAGTCGCCGGAAGTCATCAGAGAGTTACCTCCCTCCACTAGCGCACGCGTTTTTGTGGGAAATCTCTCCCGATAAGCAACGGATTTGTTGCTGTACGAACTAATTTTGCAGGTGGGTTGTTTTTATTCATTCTGCAAATTTCGTATCGTGCAAAAACTTCGCCCGTGCAAAAGAAACGGCGGAGGTCATCAGTGATTCACCTCCCTTGTTACTATTTGCCAAAATAATGGGCTCCGCTGATCGCACGTGTTATTGTGGAAATCCCTGTACCATGGCATGCAACTGTGATATTCAGGATGAATTAAAAAAATCCACATATAAAAACAGCTCGTACTGCAGCAAATCCGCCGCTTGTCGGGAGAGATTTCTCACAAAAATGTGCTATCAGCGGAGTCTGTAGCAAATAGCAACAAGAGGATAAATCTCGTATGACTTCGCCGTCTCTATTGCACGGGCGAATTTTTTGCACGCTACGTAATTTGCAGAATGAATAAAAACAACCCATCTGCAAAAATTGCTCATACAGCAGCAAAGCCGTCGCTTGTCGGGAGAGATTTCCCACATGAACACATGCGATAGCGGAGTATTTTTAAAATAGCAAAAAGGGAGGTTACTCTCTGATGACTTCCGACGACTTTTTGCACTGTCGACTTTTTTCCATGTTATATGTGTATACATTTGTGGTTTTTTTTAAATGGAATAACATGTTTCACAGTTTGTGCATACTATTTGTTAGTCAGTTTGTGATAAACCAAAGAGGGTAAGACAAATTCTTGACAAAGCAATAATATATTCTTGTCATTATCACCACTATTTCTAATATCTTCATGGTTCAAATAATGTTGTCTGTTTGAGGATATACTCTTCAGGCAAATTTTGAATCTTCGAGTGGTCCTTGAATAAAATATAATGTTGCAGTCTCTGTGTGTGTTGCATGTCTGTGTGTTAGGTTTGCATGAATGTGTGCATGTGTGTGTGTGTGTGTGTGTGTGTGTGTGTGTGTGTGTGTGTGTGTGTGAATGTGTGTGTGTGTGCATGTGTGTGTGTATGTAAGTTTTGCATGTCTGTATGCATGGTGTGTGTGCGTGTGTGTTGCATGTCCTAGTGTAAGGTTTGCATGTCTCTGTTCATTGTGTGTGTGTGTGTGTGTGTGTGTGTTCGCGCGCGCGCGCGTACGTGTGTGTGTGTGTGTGTGTGTGTGTGTGTGTGTGTGTGTAAGGTTTGCATGTCTGTGTACATGGTGTGTGTGTGTGTGTGTGTGTGTGTGTGTGTGTGTGTGTGTGTGTGTGTGTGTGTGTGTGTGTGTGTGTGTGTGTGTGTCTGTGTGTGTGTGTGTGTGTGTGTGTGTGATTGATGTCTGTGTGTAAAGTTTGCATGTCTATGTGCACGGAATGCATGTATGTGTTTACATGTGTCTGTGTGTGTGTTTTGTTTTCATGTGCATGTGCATTGTATGCATGCATTTGTGCCTTTGTGTGTTTGTGTTCTGATGCATTATCAACTTAGAACCAAGCAGGGTGTCATGGGCACACACCTTTTAACTTCTATGCGCGCTAAGTTTTTCACGTCCATGTGCACATATACACAGGCGCAAAATTTAAATGCTGATGGAGTTTTACCTTCTATCAGCCTTTGTAGGCTATGTAAGGCAATTGTTCATGAACAATTACAAGAAATGGTCAAGAAAAAACCAGTCAAGTCACGGTTTCCCTAGTTATTCGCCTGTTAGGTGTGGCGAAGGAAGACGCGCTGGATCAATTGTGCTCCATCCCACACGTGGTCACACATGCACTAATGTTCACATTCAAATGATACGTGCATATGGAGTTGGCCAAATACACGGAGATGGCCAAATACACGGAGATGGCCAAAGTCAAACGAATACAGACTACATGTCCCTTGTTGTTCTCTATTTCCATTTCTTAAGTTACTGTCAGTTTCAAGGTCGTCAACGCACATCTTCTCAAGCCCACACAAACACGTACACGGGAAAATGTAAATACGCACACTCAAATGCATACGTTCGTGAAATACTGGATTTACAAACGAAATGTTATGCGCGCGAGCGCACACACAATTACATAAGCAAACGCATTGGTCAACATACGTACAAACACGTGAATAAATGCAGACACACGCATGTATGATATCATATAACAGTGGACACGCGGGCATGAGCATAGTACGAACTCCATGAGTCTACGATCCAACCATATACTTCAAATAGGATAGCAGCCGACTAATCATAGTTAAGATAACAGGAGTACGCGGGAAAAGAGCCATCTGTGCAGGGAGATTGTCCAATCACAAGATTTGGCGGGTGACATGTCACCTCATGCATATACAAATAGGTCAAGCACCACAGTTGAGGATAAACACCGTTTAGGATATGACATTAGCATCATGGGTGCCCTATTGGCACAGCAACTTACAGCTCAAGGATCGCAGAGTCAGTATTAGTATTTTTTGTTTCCTTGTGTATTCATGTGTTTTACCTCGCACTCGTCGTATTATATTGTAGTGTTGCAAATGAGTGTGGAATGTGTGAAATAGGTATCCCGTTTCTTTTGTTTCAGTCCTTTCAAGGGACCTTTTTTTCCTTCAGTGAACTGTTTTTGCTCAGTTTTGTGGTTTCCTGTTATTGGATTTGAAATTTTGCATTTCTGTATAGTTTTGTATATATTGACTTTTTGGGGGTAATAAACATTTCGTTATTCATCTATATCCACCTGTGTGTTCTGTTACGTTGACGTCCTTCCCTTACTTAGCCCAGGGGTTGGAAGTTCCCTTCAACGTTATGCTGTCGAGGGTTGCTTCCGAGTCACCACCACCCAGCGACTCTTGACAGAATCCATGTCGAATTCCTTGACCAGCTGTTTCAAGGGAAACGACACAGTTACACTTTTTCTTTCACGCAACGTGAACCGTTGACCAGATGTAATATCGTGCTGTGTTCATTTTTGTATGTGTCGGCGTCGTGTACAAATGCAGGCTTCTGGATCAAATCGTTTACTGAACACCCCCACCCCTAGCCCTATTATTTTCAATGGATTTTCAACTGGTCATTATTCAGAGTTAATACATAATCTTTCCTTAAATGGTGACTTGAAATTCGTATTGAAATGCCTATATCCGGCAGCCTGACCACACCCTGCTCAACATTTGGCATGCATAGTTTTAGTAGGAGTAGACAATCGTCGTATCTTTCGATGTCGTGGCGTCGAACTCTCTCTCTCTGGAGTGGCACCGGTGTATGATAGTACCAATATTCAAAAGAGGAATAGACAGGATCCCCAAAACTACAAGGGCATCTCACTGCTAAACATCATAGGCAAACTTTTCACTTCAATTGTCACCATGCGACTGCAAACGTGGGCAGAGGATAAAGGAAAAATATGTATTGGGCGGGCTGGATTTCATGCTGAGCACTCTAATGTTTAGCACATCTTCACTTTATGCGATAATACTGAAAAATGTATGTGGATGTGGGCGTGAGCGATTGTTCGTTGCATTTATCGATTATCAAAAGGCATTTGGTTCTGTCAACCTGATCTTGTCTATGGTATGTTTTGGGAGGAGCAAGAGTGTCAACAAAAAAAGATAAAATTCTGCAAGCAATTCATTCCCGGGTGGAAATATGCTTGAGGTGGGATTCTATGATTTCAGACTTCGACTGCGCAGCCAGTGTAAGACAAGGTGCCCACGCCCATTTCTCAGCCGTGAGTGATCCAACTGTGTCAGTGTGTGATTCACGTCCGAGCGAATGTACAGTATATATAGCCAATCCTATCAGAAACAGTAGACTTGGGACTTTCCCCTTTGGTGTGTTGGCCCATTGTCGCTTTATCCCTTTGCTCGTTTTACAATAACGGCATTAAAATTTCAGGCATGGGTCGTCTTTGAAAACGCTCCCATACGCATGCACGCACGCTAGCACACGCGCATGCAGAGTCAAGCACACACAAACACTCACTCACTCGCACGCACGCACTTACTCACGGGCGCGCGCACACACACACTCTCTCTCACACACACGCGCGCGCACACACACAGACACACATGCTTGCATGCTTGTTGGCCCGTTTCGTGTCCGAAGAAAGCGCTTCGGCGCAGCAATTTACCTGTGAGTTCGCATGTGGCTCCACAATCCCAGTCTGGGGGCGTAGAGTTTGTGGCAGCGGGGACACTGAAATTCGGTCGCTGCTGGTGTTGGTAGATGGCGATGCTCTCTTGCAGCGATGAGTATTTGACTTCTGGCCTCCTCGAAGTGGGTAGCATCTTGGTGGATAATGGCTCGCCAGTGTTTTCGATTTTTGGTACATTCCTCCAACTTCTTTGGTTTGATCATGCACCAGTTGAGACTGGCTTTGAGAGAGTCTTTGTAGCGTTTTTTGAGGCCACCTTGGCGTATCTTGCCACACAAGTTCGCCATACTGTGAACGTCTAGGCATGCGGTGTTCCTCCGTGCATACATGCCCCACCCTTCGAAGTTGGGCCTTGATGAGCATGGATTCGATGCTGGTGCATCCAGCCTGGCCCAGAACCTCCATGGTACTAATGTGATCTTGCCACTGGATGTTTACGATGGAGCGGAGTGCTCGCAGGTGGAATTTTCCCAGCTTTCTGACGATTCACATCCATAAAGGAGGGAGGGGAGGACCACAGCACGGTACACTTTTATCTTGGTTGACAGGCGTGTGTGTGCGCGTGAGAGATGGGGTGTCACTTTGGCGCTCAGCAGGATAAGGTCAAGGTCGCAGGGTCCAAATGCGCCAAAGTGACACTCCATTTTTCTGCATATGTGTGTGCGAGTGAATGCGTTCGTGTGTGTGCGTGTGCATGTGTATGAGCGTGTGTGTGCGTGCATTTTATGTGCGTGCTTGTGTGTGTGCGCGCGCGTTTCGGGGATAGTGTTGTAGGGTATAGAAGGTAGTGAGTAAGACGTACGATTCGAACTCAACCTTTTACCTCCTGCACAGGCTACGGACCATCTTCATTTGAAAGTGATCGCTGTCAAGTACACAAAGATCCAACAAAGGAGCAACGCGTAAACATCGTTTCCTCACGCACGCACACATATATATACACACACACATATATATATATATACACACATATATACACAAACACACACACACATATATATATATATATATATATATATATATATATATATATATGTGTATATATATATATATACATACATACACACACATACATACACACACATACACACAAGGATGACCAGAGGGAACTGTCCGCGATCACATGTCAAGTCCAATAAATAGCCGAGGGGAAAGGTCGCTCTGCGACTCTCCCGGACTGATAAGCTACATAGTAGGCTGGTCTTATAATAGAGCATGGGCATCTGAGACGCTGGATACATGATAGAATGAAAGAGGAGAAAGGTTTCGCATCCTTCATCCCACCCCGCACCCCCCACTTCTTGTACAGCGTCTTTGATGTACTTTACCACACACGTGTACTAGCGGGCTTTGGCCTCGACACCCAACACTACTGTTACACGAAGGTACTCGTCTCGTTTCTGAGTGTCTAGGGGTTATTCTTTCATTCCCGCCCTGCAACCTTTCACTCACCTTTTGTGCAATCACTCACCTTTTGTGCAATCACTCACCTTTTGTGCAATCACTCACCTTTTGTGCAATCACTCACCTTTTGTGCAATCACTCACCTTTTGTGCAATCACTCACCTTTTGTGCAATCACTCACCTTTTGTGCAATCACTCACCTTTTGTGCAATCACTCACCTTTTGTGCAATCACTCATCTTTTGTGCAATCACTCACCTTTTGTGCAATCACTCACCTTTTGTGCAATCACTCACCTTTTGTGCAATCACTCACCTTTTGTGCAATCACTCACCTTTTGTGCAATCACTCGCCTTTTGTGCAATCACTCACCTTTTGTGCAATCACTCACCTTTTGTGCAATCGTGTGAACATAACAGCACAAAATTTGAGTGAGCAGATGGAAATTTCCCAACAGCTTTATTCACGCAGGGATGAAAACAGCTGAGAGGAAAAAAGGAGGAAAAAAGGCCGGGGTCCTGGGGCCGCCGAGGCCCGGGTATGGTGCAAGGGCAAAGTTCCGCTGGGGGGTCCAGGGGGGCAACACCCCCCGGGACAAAAACGATTCTGTTCAATTCAATGTCATTTCATGATTTGTGAACATGTGAAAAGGAACAGTAACCAGTCAGGGAGTGGGTGGGTGAGTGAATGAGTGAGTGAGTAAGAACGGAATTACATCTCCAAGCCATTGCTAAACAGTATACTGTATGTCAAAGAAAATTGTTGTTTGCTATACATATCTTAATTGTCAAGAAGTCGTCGTTTGCAATCTTGTTCCCTGGCCTCATTGGCTGTATGAGTTGCAATATGTAATGTGTTCAACATGTACAATGAATGTACCCCCTACGATGAATAAAGTCATTTTGATATGTATGGGGAGAAGCAGCAGGGGAAAGAACTGAACGTGCGTATGCCAAACTGTGAGATTTAGAATACGGAAAACAGAGAGAAAGGAGGGGGTAGTTAAGCAGAGCATGAAGAAGGGATGAATGGCGGCCAATAAATAGAAAGGCTGGGAAATAAAAGGGGAGAGAGAGAGAGAGAGAGAGAGAGAGAGAGAGAGAGAGAGAGAGAGAGAGAGAGAGAGAGAGAGAGAGAGAGAGAAAGAGAGAGAGAGAGAGAGAAAGAGAGAGAAAGAGAGAGAGAATATGTACGTCATACGAAAGATATTTGAAACAAAACAAAATACAAACATTAATTTAAAAAGACCACTACCAGAAAACAACTAAACAGTCCTTCACGATTGTGTTGAGAGTGCAGGTGCTAGTAATAGTCTCACAACTCCTTTGACACATCCGGGTAGTAATGATCACACTGTTAATACATATGTGATGAGTCTGCAACCTGATTTCAGGAGTCATTTGTCTTGAATTAAAAATGATAAAAATGAATGTGCCATCTTTAACGCATGAAATGAAATGCACGTAAAACGTCTATTAGTAAGAGAAAAGTGGTCGCAAGGGCGTATTAGTGACTTTCGTAAGCAGTGTCAATATCAATGTAGGAGCTTATTGGCTTTGAGAAGAACTGGTTAAACATCCGAGCGTGCACATGTAATGCATATTGGAAAATTGTATGTTTCCTATTTTGGCAATAAAGTGATTTGATATGTATGTATGTATGTATGTATGTATGTATGTATGTATGTATGTATGTATGTATGTATGTATGTATGTATGTATGTATGTATGTATGTATGTATGTATGTATGTAGAAGAGACGAATCTGTCCAGACGGGTGCTTCAGTTAGACTAGTGTTCCTTCACATAGCTGTGATTTCAGCAGCCATGTATGATCTTTGTACATTTTCTGCAATAAAGTGATTTGATATGTATGTATGTATGTATGTATGTATGTATGTATGTATGTATGTATGTATGTATGTATGTATGTATGTATGTATGTATGTATGTATGTATGTATGTATGTATGTATGTTTGTATGTATGTATGTATGTATGTATGTATGTATGTATGTATACATGTATGTATGTGTTGGTCTGTCATGCTGTGTGCATGTAAAAGGGCATTATAGTCATACATATTAATTGATTTCATTATCATGGTTTTTCTGAGTTTTATTCAAACTTTTATAATCATTAATGATCCATGTATGCTGTTGACCAATTTAATTTCCTAATGGATTAATAAAATGATATGAGTTATGAGTTATGAACCAAGTGAAAAGAACAAACACGTTGTGTTCCCTTGATAGAATTTAAGAAATTTGACAACTGAAGACATATGCACTGCAAAATCCAGGGAAGACGTTCATATCAAATAAAGTTCATTCTACTTAGTCTTGGGGGGCGGTGACGGCTAAAATTAGCATGACTGCTGAGCTGAGAATGTGAAGCGCATCATGGACATTATTCACGCGAGATACTTCCGGTTTTCAAATCGAGGCGGACTTTGCAAAAATTATGGCGTCTTCTATGGCCAGCACCAGTACATGGAGTGGAAATCTCCTTCATGTGCCTCCATTCTTGCATGGAAATGTGGAAGTATGGGCAAGTGATGCTGCCAAAATACCCAGCAGAAAGAAAGGGAAAGGCTACGAAAGTTCATCGAAGGATTTGTGCATGACATCGAAGGTAAAACAGGTTACCCTTCTCTCTTGTAGACCTAGATCCGTAGTGTTGATCATTACGAATGGTGTTTCTTGAAATAAGGTCAGTAAGCCTATATGTTAATTTATTACGCTAATATAACCATGGGCTGTCTTTGCAGATAGTTTGTTATATCTGATCATATACTTAATTTTGAGTCAAAACTGCCAGATAAGCGACTACTGCCAGCTGGGCTTGCATCGTCTGCCATGCCAACATCAACATGTCCGGTGTGATCAAGACTGTATACATGGCTCTCTACCATTGGCTGAACTATATTTTTGGACCAATCACAATAGGTTTCTCATGAGTAGAGGTTTTTACTATGTTAGGTCGTGCGAAGTGATGGAATGCTCTTGCTTCATGGTGTAAACATTGCAGTTTCCCAGCTATAAACAAGAAAAACAACAACAACACGTATATTTAGCAGAAAACGTGTTATTTCAATCCTTCAAAACTCATTTTGTGGCTAGATTTCACCTACGCAGACCATACGAAGCTGCAAACAATTGCTTTTACAAGACCTAGATCTGATCTAAGCTCTTGTTACCTTGAATTTTTTGCCAGGATCACGCCGAATCTTCCAGATCCATTGTTTCTTCTGCTTCTTGTCTGTGGGGCATTTGAAAAAGGACAGTCTGGAGTTCTCGTCATATCGATCATCGTTCTCGCAATAAGGAACACAGCAGTGTCTATGTGATACTGAAGCCTTCGGTTTCGCCATAGACGCTGGACGCCATTAAGTTTGCAAAGTCCGTCTTGTTTTCGATGTCAAAATAGCCGCTGCGTGAATAACGTCTAAGGCAAATGCATAGGCCTATGAAAACAATGTCCCTCTATAGACACTCATCCTATAGAGATATATGAGTGTCAGTGTTCTCTCAGAGTGTCAGATCCACGTCATTGAATGCTACCACGACGAAGCTAGCCACCGCACTTGCTAGAAGGCGCTTCGCCGATGTTTCAACTCGAATCTCGATCCTCGATGGACCAGACGAAGACTCACACATTAAACCTCCCCTCCAATTTTCTCAACGAATTTATACGAATCACGCTGGTGACCAAATCGACGGGAAAATTGGCGGAAATCCGCCGATGAGCGGAAGATTTTCATCCCTGATTAATGACAACTGATGCATACAATTTCTCCAGTTGCTGTCGTACCACTCAATCATTCTACATTTAAGTTGTGTCATAAATGTAGTTTCATTTTGGACCATTTGACCATCCCACTCTCTTTTGAAATCATACTTCAACAGTAATGTTTTAATACCTGTTGCCCAATTATGTTTCCCATCAACTACGCCAAGCATAGACATGTACACTTGGTAAGGGTATCTGTCCCGCTCCATTCTAAGTAGTTTTAACCAATATTTAACCGAGCGTAATTTAGCATTTATGTCCAGTGGATACCTCCATGTATCTCCATAAATCATAACGTTGGAGACAGAGAGAGAGAGAGAGAGAGAGACAGAGAGAGAGAGAGAGAGAGAGAGAGAGAGAGAGAGAGAGAGAGAGAGAGAGAGGGAGCTGTGGAAAGGGGGAGGAAGGGAAGAGAGAATGAGAGTAAGAGGGTGGGTGGGTTGGAGAGAGAGGGTGGGGGGGGGAGGGAGGGAGGGAGAGAGAGAGAGAGAGAGAGAGAGAGAGAGAGAGAGAGAGAGAGAGAGAGAGAGAGAGAGAGAGTCAGTATAATTATCGCAAGAATTATACATGTACAATTTCTTAAACATACTAAAATGAGTAGATAGTGTACCAGAGAAGCAAAATTTAAATATGGAACTAGCAGCGATTACAATGACATATACATACAAAACAATTTTCTAAACATCCAAATGTTAAAAACAAATACATACATGGAGGCCAAAGCACACTCCCTCCCCTACTCCCCCACCCCCAATCAGCCGGAACCCCTTCAATATTTCAGCCAGGGGTGGCCTGAAGTAAGCATATGTGAAGAATGTACAATGTAGGATACACTTAGCCGTTCCACTGTCTAGACGTCATATGAAAGCGTGGAAAACTATGTCATAAGATGATGCCTGAGAGAGAGAGAGAGAGAGAGAGAGAGAGAGAGAGAGAGAGAGAGAGAGTGTGTGTGTGTGTGTGTGAGAGAGAGAGAGAGAGAGAGAGAGAGAGAGAGAGAGAGAGAGAGAGAGAGAGAGAACGAACGACGAACGAACGAAAAGTTTATTGTTCAGGCCACCGGCCTATTACAATATGTTGTAAATTACTCAAACGAAAAACACAACAGTCGGGGGGGATGGGGGGGGGGGGGGGGGGGGGGGGGTCAAGACTTCGACAATAAGTCTTGTTGAGCGAATCGCGGAAATCGAATAAGTTCATGACTGTCCATCTCGCCAATTACCTCCTCTTGGAGCGCCAGGGCTGTTGCCGACGACGGGGTGGATGGGCACAGGTCGTACCTTCCTCCTGCTCGGGTGGTGGAGTAGCCGCACCGAGACAGCTGCGCTGTGCTCTGGACGAAACACCCGCAGTCGAAGGGGTCGGCGGCTGTGACGAAGTCTCGATGAATGCACGATCGACACGCGTGTCACTTGCCACGGAGGCAGCACACTCAACCGCCTTTGCCTCTGCCTCACGTTGCAACTTGTCTCTGAAGGGCTGCATCACTTTATCCACGATCTGCCGTATTGTATCGGAGCGCTCCGACTTCTCTAGCGCTGCCTGTTCGCTGTCCGCCGACGAGGCTGTGCTTTCTTGGTTGGAAGCTGATGTGTCGTCCGTTGACCCACTTTCAGTGCTTGCACACTTCTCAGCATGCTTTTCTCGTGCGTTGCTGGGGTTTGGCGAGCACAGCGCAGCGGGCAAGGTGGACGACGAAACTGATGGAGTTTCTTGTTGACTGGATTCAGGACAAGCAGTGGAGGGACCAAAACTCGATGGAGCTTGCTCACCAGCAAAGTTGGTGCTGCGGTGTTTGTTGCGTCTCTGCTGGTCTCTGCGCAGTTGGGCGGGGGGCTTTCTTCTCCAGCAGTTTGTCGATTGCTCGAAAGAAGATGGCTGGCCAGCTTGGGACGTGAATCTGAGAACCACGACAGTAGTATTGCGTTCGCCAAATACTTTAAATGAGGACATGGTATCGCTGTCCAGAAGAGTGGAAAGCATCACCTCCAATGCAGCTGGGAGACCAGTTACTGGCATGCTTCACTATCTTTTCTCTACAACCGGCGAAAATACAGGAGAGCGACGTGAACACGTCCTGCTACTGCGAGAGAGAGAGAGAGAGAGAGAGAGAGAGAGAGAGAGAGAGAGAGAGAGAGAGAGAGAGAGAGAGAGAGAGCAAGGGGGAAAGTGTACCTTATAAACGCCCCGCTCATTTTCAGTCACAATCTCACAACATGAACCAATCCGATAATTTTCCGTGCCATGTGTGATCACCCGAGTATATAATGACCTACCGCCTTGAGTGGCGTTCTTCCGTCGACCAATAGTCTTGGAGAGAGTTCGAGTTCACAGGCCAATCAATGGCTTTGATATCGAGCGTACATAATTCTGAAGGCAAGGCTGGGTTCACTAATAAAACATTATTTGAGGTTTGGCTGGCCATTGTACAAATAATAAACACTGGGGTTCAAACTACCTCCACTCATCACACTACCGCTAGACAGGAGTATAGAAGCAGACGATAGTGGGGTTCGCCCGCTACCTAGCTCGCCTCCTCCTTCCTTCCCACTCGGCTGAGCTGCTGCTGCTGCTGCTGCTGCTGCTGCTGCTCCTCCTCCTCCTCCTCCTTCCTCCTCCTTTTTCTCCTTTTATTACTCCTCCCTCCTCCTGTTCCTCCCTTCCTACTCCTCATCCTCCAAAAGGGCTCACAAAGTAAACAACAAAAATATAGGTGGTGTTGGTAGAGACCTACAGGTGAAATATAGTTTTCATTGCTTGATTAATTAAAAGACAACATCAGGCTAGATGACGTTGTGGGTTAATCCTCATTAGGGGTGGGGTGGGGTGTAAATGAAGTTTCCATCTGCTTCAGTATATGCTCATCTCTGTGTGAGCAAGTCCTAGACCAACTTGTCAAATGTGAGGAGAATTGTTTTTTCTTTGACCACATTCATCGGATCGTTTTCACAGTTTACTGTGACTGTGTCCTTTGCCTCCAGAGGCCTGATGCCTCCTATGTTGATGAGCATCACGCAGATGTTGTTCTCGCCTTGTACGGAGCAGGCGGAAACGGAGACGGGTTCGATAAGATTAGAAAAAGTGTAACCTCCTTGAGGCTTGCGCTCAATGCTGCAGCTGACTTCGGACGCTTGCGTGGACATTTCGAAGGGAATCGATATCTCTGCAGAGACGAAGTATGTGCCATTCTGTTCGATCTCACGGATGACCGGAACCTCTTCTTTCGCCTGCCTTTTCCTCCTGGACAGATCTCGAGGTTCTGAAAAGTACAGAATGATATGCAAGTTCTGATGGCAGAGCTCATATCTAGGGTATCACAGCAACGGCAGGAATGCATGAAATGAAGATAAGAATAAAAAACCGAGGCTCAGAGTAGCGTACCTAACAAGAAACAAGAAGGGCAAAGCCCATACGACTCACATGCTTGACCTTGACCTTTACATGACCTTGACCTTCAGGTGACCTTCAAGGTCAAGGTCAAACAACTAAACCTACCAATGACATCATACACAAAGAAATGCTTTACACATTTTTCCTAACAAAATACATGTGACCTTGACCCAAGGTCAAGGTCATCCAAGGTCATGCAACACAAAGGTGTTAATTCAAGACATAGGAAGCACAATGGTGCTTATTGGCACTTTCTACCATGAGATATAGTCACTTTTAGTGGTTCACTACCCCATTTTGGTCACATTTCATAAGGGTCAAAGTGACCTTGACCTTGATGATATGTGAACAAATGTGTCTCATGATGAAAGTATAACATGTGCCCCACATAATTATTAAGTTTGAAACAGTTATCTTCCATAGTTCAGGGTCAAGGTCACTTCAAAATATGTATACAATCCAACTTTGATGAGCTCCTGTGACCTTGACCTTGAAGCAAGGTCAACCAAACTGGTATCAAAAGATAGGGCTTGCGTTGACCTATATACCACTTGTAGCTAAGGTCGCCATTCTCAATAACGTGGGAGAAAATTGGGAAAATGTGAAAAATGACTGTTTTTGAGACCACATTTATGGCTCCTGTGACCTTGACCTTGAAGCAAGGTCAAGTCACCATGTATGTTTTTTGAGGCCTTGTCATCATACACCATCATGCCACATTTGGTGTTGATAGACTTAATAGTCTCCGAGAAAAATCCAACGTTTAAGTTTTTTACGGACGCCCGGACGGACGGACGCCCGGACGGACGCCCGGACGGACGGACGACACGGCTCAGTACATAGACTCACTTTTGCTTCGCATGTGAGTCAAAAAGGATTAAATCCTCCGTATCGCCTTCGGAGTCGAAGCACACAAGGCATAAACTAAATATATCGGAGTCTAAAGATAGAGACAGAGGGGCAAAAATGGGTGCACACGCTTAGACAAACATGCACTTACGGGCATACACACACATACACATGAGCATACACGCACACGCATACACACACTCACAGGGATGGAATGGAGTGAATGGGGGTAGGGTGTGCATGTGTGTGTGTGTGTGTGTGCGTGCGTGCGTGTGTGTGTGTGTGTGTGTGTGTGTGTGTGTGTGTCTGTGCGTGTACGTGCGCGTGTGTATTGCGTAGGCAAGAGCTACTTTCCACTAGAAAAAAATATTACCTGGAACAGCTTCACTGGACGCAACCTTCTCATGGACACTTCTTTTACTCTTTGCGAATTCCACGTTGACAAACTGAAAGGGAAAGAACAGATATATACCCAACAGCCACGCGACAGCTCTATAGACAGCATCTGCTTGTGTCCATGTTTAGGCACTTAGGAACGCTATAATGTATTTATTAATGTGCTTTTGTTGGTCGCAATATTCATTCACTGTATGTGTATGTATGTTTATTTGCGTGACTGTATGTGCGTGCATAAGCTCGCGGGTGCCTGTGTTCATGTGTGTCTGTCCACACGCGCGCCTCTTGTCATACGTAGTACGGTGTAGGTGTAAAGCGGCTGAAGACCCTGACACGAGTATGTATGTATGTATGTATTTTCATTTTTACTGCGCCATTATCACGATAAACATGCTCATGGCGCGACAAGACGAAATAAAAAAGTTTTGAGTGACAAATCTCTATACAAAAAGCATTCTTATTTTACCTTCATCTTTACGTGCCTACAACTTTGCGCGTATCCTCTCGTTACCTTGGTAATTCCTGAGTGTTGAGTTCGTTAAATTGTCTCATATAAAACATACGACAGTTGCGAGCTGGAGGGGGAAAATGCTAATGAATTCATCGCTGTTAGTGGATTTATGTTTCGATCAGTGGCAAGTATCACATTCACCATGATACGTGGATTCCAGCAGTTGGATTCTACTCCTAAAATCTAGTCATGCTTTCGTTTTCACTAGCTACTTTCTTGACCAGTGCTTTCCAACATGATAAACTAAACAATCTTTATTCATTCGAATGAGCATTAATGAACTGTCTACATAATGATATTACACACTGGCGAATTGTTGCATACATCTTAATTTTGAGAACCAACTCTAATCCATTATGCTACATTCAGAGAGAGAGAGAGAGAGAGAGAGAGGAGAGATAAAGAGACGGAGAGAGAGAGAGAGAGAGAGAGAGAGAGAGAGAGAGAGAGTGACGGAGAGAGAGAGACGGAGAGAGAGAGACGGAGAGAGAGAGACGGAGAGAGAGAGAGAGAGAGAGAGAGAGAGAGAGAGACAGACAGACAGACAGAGAGACAAGGAGAGAGAAAGAGAAAGGGAGAGAGAGGTGTCATACATGAGAAATTTCGTGCTTGGAACTGTCACACTTAGAGTGGCAATATCTTTGTCATATTCTAGGTTTGTGACTCTTAAAGCTGTCAGACATTAGGGTTTTAACTCATTCGCGAGAGGTAGCGGCATATGTTGATACGCGCTGAACACAGTCGTTGACGACGCGTATGTTTGGATAATGCCAACCATTTGCATAATTTTCCTTCTTGTAAGGGGAAGATCGAATTCAGAGAACAAGGCTTGATTTAATAGCTTTAGTACTTTTTAAAATACGATTTTTCTAAATACGTCTATTTTCTTACCATTCCAGGTATGAGACTATTTTTTTAAACTGCATCTTGAATGAGTTGATTAATACTTAGAGCTTCACACTTTAAAGTGGTCAAATTTAGAGCTGTCAGACTTTAGGGTTTCACACTTAAGAGTGCTCATATACATGTAGAGCTGTCAGACTTTAGGGTTTTAACATTTAGAGCTGTCACACTTTCGACCTAGAAAGAAAGGGTGACATTAAGTCCGACAATGTATTCTTTCTTGAGCAAGAGTGACCCAGAGAAGGGCCGGTTTTGTTCATCGAGAGTACGCCTGGCTTTTGACCCGTCACTCTCAGAGTTTACAGACTTTAAGAGTTGTAACGTTTAGAGGAGTCCCACTCTAGATTTGTCACATCTAGACTTGTCATGCTTCAGAGCTGGCAGACTGTCGTGCGAGAACACCCTCGAGTTCTCACACTGTGGAAATGCTCAATCTTGAACCTGCTACACATTAGAACTGTCATGTTCAGCCACAGTTGTCACTTTGTAACGGAAAATGTTGATTAATCATTGTAAGCTACAAACGGACAATGTATGGATTAATGAAATTATGATACATTACTGTGACATTATTTCAGTCTTTCTGCAAAGGCAGCAAATTATAATGGAAGCAATTTATTCTACGGACTCTAAAAGCAATCTACACTTCTTTCCCCACTATCTCAGAATTTTTCACTGTCTAGAACACTTCCCCAAATCATAGGCAATCCGGTAAAATTACTGGCGTTCTCTGAATTATTCTATAATAAGGAACCTTCTTCACAAGCAGGATTTTGCTCTTCCCGGCACCGTTGTCCGATAAAAACTCTAGCAGTACCTCGCAACTGACAGATCTCTCCACTGCATGCGTGATCACTTTAGAATAATCGACTCTGGAAGTCTCAAACCTTAAAACTATCACACTTTAAAACGGTCACACTTAAACTGTCATACATTTAATCGCAGTATTAGAACTGTCACAACCTACAATGCAAAACATTTGAATGTTGCACCTCAGAACTGTCGCTTTTGAGAACTGTCAGACTTGGGAACTGTCACACATTAATCAAATTAAGGCCCCCACATTTTGGAGCAGTCCTACATCAATGCAGGCACACTTTCGACCAGTCACACGATAAAGCAGCCACACGCAAGAAAAGGCACACACTTTCGACCAGTCACACGATAAAGCAGCCACACGCAAGAAAAGGCACACACATTAAAGCAGTCACGCTTTAGAACAACCGCAATTTAGAGCAGTCACATTTTATAGCAGGCACACACATGACAGCAGTTACACTCAACAGTACTCACACTTTTCAGCAGTTACACACCTTTAGAGTAGCCACACTTTACATCAGTCAGACTTTACAGCAGTAACAAACATTAGAGCAATTACACTTTTAAGCAACCACACTTTACAGTAGTCAAACGCATTAGCGTCTTCACACCTGATGGCAGCCACACACATGAGAGCTACCACACTTTAGAGCAGTCACACACATTAGAGATACCACACTTTAGAGCAGTCACACACAGTAGAGATACCACACTTTAAAGCAGTTACACTTTACGGCAGTCACACACATGAGAGCTCCACACTTTAGAGCAGTCACACACATTAGAGATATCACACTTTAGAGCAGTCACACACATGAGAGATACCACACTTTAGAGCAGTCACACACATGAGAGATACCACACTTTAGAGCAGTCACACACATGAGAGATACCACACTTCAGAGCAGTCACACACAGTAGAGATACCACACTTTAGAGCAGTCACACACATGAGAGCTACCACACTTTAGAGCAGTCACACATATTAGAGATACCAGACTTTAGAGCAGTCACACACATGAGAGCTACCACACTTTAGAGCAGTCACACACATGAGAGATACCACACTTTAGAGCAGTCACACACATGAGAGCTACCACACTTTAGAGCAGTCACACACATGAGAGATACCACACTTCAGAGCAGTCACACACAGTAGAGATACCACACTTTAGAGCAGTCACACACATGAGAGCTACCACACTTTAGAGCAGTCACACATATTAGAGATACCAGACTTTAGAGCAGTCACACACATGAGAGCTACCACACTTTAGAGCAGTCACACATATTAGAGATACCACACTTTAGAGCAGTCACACACAGTAGAGATACCACACTTTAGAGCAGTCACACACAGTAGAGATACCACACTTTAGAGCAGTCACACACAGTCGAGATACCACACTTTAGAGCAGTCACACACATTAGAGATACCACACTTTAAAGCAGTTACACTTTACGGCAGTCACACACGAGAGCTACCACACTTTAGAGCAGTCACACACATTAGAGCTACCACACTTTAAAGCAGTCACACACATTAGAGATAACACACTTTAGAGTAGTCACACTTTACGGCAGTCACGCACAATAGAGGTACCACACTTTAGAACAGTCAATCTTTACAGCAGACACACACATTAGGGCAGCAACACTTTAGAGCAGTCGTAGGTTAGAGCAGTCGTAGGTTAGAGCAGTCACACTTCAGAACAGTAACACTCTAGAACAATAACACTTTTAGAAAAGTCACACATTAAGAGCAGTCACACGTTAGAGCAGTCACACTTAATAGCAGTCTCATTAGAGCAGAAACACTCTAAAGTAGTCACACGTTAGAGCCGTCACACATATTAGAGCAACAACACTTTAGACAATCACACTTTAGAGCAGTCACATTAGAGCAATTACACTTTAGAACAGTCACACTTTACAGCAGTCACACTTTACAGAAGTCACAAACATTTAAGCAGTCACACTTCAGAGCAGTCACACGTTAAAGCAGTCACACTTTAGAGCAGTCACACACCTTGCAGCGGTCTCACTTTACAGCAGACACAATTGAGAAAAGTCACATACATTTTGAGCAGCAACACTTTAGAGCAGTCACACGTTAGAATAGTCAAAAACATTTACAGCAGCCGCGCTTGAGAGAAGTCACACTTTAGAACAGTCATAATTTGGAACAGGCACACGTTAGAGCAGTCAAACATATCAGAGCAGTCACTTTACGGCAGTCACATTTCAGAGAAGCCAAACTTTAGAGGAGTCACATTTGGGAACAGTCACACTTCAGAGTAGTCATACCTCAGAGCAGTCACACTTCAGAGCAATCACACTTTAGAGCAGTCATACGTCAAGGCAGTCACACATTTCGCAGCAGTCACACGTTGGAGTAGTCACACATCTTACAGCAGTCACACGCATTAGAGCAGTCACACTTACCGCGGTGACGAACTCCTGCCATTCCTGGCTGTCTTTGGCGCAACACCTGGACTCGGATCTGCGGAGTTTGGGGGGCAAGATGTCACAAGACAGGCACATACCAGTGGCCTGGTCCCTAGTGGCCTCGGGCTCGCAGTGCCTCTCCTCGGGTGGGGCCATGGTTGTGATCAGATAGATGATCATAGCGATCCATGCTACGCTCAGGGATGCGAACAGCAGACTGAGGAATTTATCCTTTTTCTCGGAGGACTTTTTGGGTGATTTTTTTCGTCTTTCATCTGCAAGAGATCTGCGGCGAGTTTCAAGTTCTGTCGCGTATCCATTCGTTAGACTATTCGCTGCCTCTCCATTTTGTTTCCCAGGTTTAGTGTCATATACTTCCTTGCTTTTCAAGAGTTTTTCAGAACGGATGTCACCCATCCTTGTGTCTGTATGTAATCAGAAATTGGTGCTATCCCTTTTCTTTTGAAAGCTGAACAACTTCGCCCTTTGCAGAGTAAGATGAAAAGCAAAATCTGAACAGTAACCTTAAATTGATGCGATTCAGAACTCACTAAATGTTTGAATCACTTCAAATTTCTTTCAGTTCGAATCCAGTGTGCTCAAACGTTATTTTAAAAAAGTACACGGTGTCCAGTGAATTCCTCTGTGATATCTCTGACCCTGAAAAAAAGCCACAAGGTTTCTCTTAATAAAAAGGCACTGATCAAAGCAGCCCTCAATAGCTGTATGGGGGTGATACACAACATCTGTTTAGAGGGCGCAAGAATGAATGAACGAACCACCGACGAATAAACAAACGAATGAATCCATGAATTATCTAAACTCGGAGCACATAGCACTTTTTAGACAAGCTTTGAATATGGAAATCTAAGGAAACAATCTGCTGTGTTTGCAAAATTCAGGGTAGTCATCATAGTTATTCACATAGAGCTGCCACTGAATGAGAACCCAACCACAACCAGGGTAGGGTAAGGATTCCACCTAGATGGACAGTGGAGGGAAGATAGGGAGGGGAAGATAGGGAGGGGAGAGGGGTGGGGGACAGACGAAAAGACGAACCACATAATCAAATTTTGACGTTTTCGTGACCTATACAACACAGGAGGCCTCATAAATTCTACAGTTCGCAAAGAAAATCAGATCTAAACGGATATTCACAACACGCGCGCACACGTTCACACACATATAGTTGCGCGCGCGCGAGCGCGAACACACGCACACACACGTGCACATGCACACGCACACACATGGATACACGCATGGACACACGTGTACAAATACACACACTTACGCGCATGCATGGATTATTGTATGCACATATACATACACGCGCATATGCACACTCACAGAGGCACTTGCACAAACACAAATAATACATTCCCACTCACAGACGAAAAGAGAGGAGGGGGGGAGGGGGGAGGGGAGGAAGAGACACAGACATACAGATACATATACATACAAATACAGACACATACAGGCAGACACATACAGGCAGACACATACAGACACACACGCACAACACACACATGCACACACACACACACACACACACACCCATACGCACATAGACACATACACACAGAGACAGACACACATACACACATAAACATGCATGTGCATGTGAACACGCACACACACACACGCACACACACACGCACTCACACACTCATACACGTGCGCGCGCACGCACACGCAAAGCCATGGGACGCTAGACGAGCAAACATATCACTTGAGTTTGTACAGCCGAACAAAATCGTTTTCACACAGTAATCCAGTTACTTGATTGACTCGCTTTATCTCTAATTTTTTTAGAAAATATTTTAGTCGAACACAGCTGACAGAAAAAAAGGAAAGCAATTGACCACAGCAAAACACAACACACTGACTGCTCTGTCTCATCTGCCACAGGTCCCTGACGACCAGGACAGCTGTATTGACGAAGTTTCCTTACCTGCAAGGCTAACAATGTATTGAATGTCGACACTGCCGCTGGCGCTGATAGCTTGAACTTGAAGCTCTAGATGTACACACAACTTGCCCGGCCTGAGCCGGCGCGCTTCACCGTCATATTGCGCTGTCGAAAATGCTCAGCTTCGCCTTGTTGCGGGACGTTAACAGTCAGTGGGCTTTTAGGCTAAAAACGCACTCACTGACGGTGAGTCTCGTAAACACCGGACCTGTGTCAAGGTCAGCCTTTTTCAGCAGACACGCAGAATGGAGCACCGGGAAAGCAAGCGTTTCTGAGAAACTCAGTCTTCTCTTCAGCCTTCCGTGCTGTTGTCTGGCGTCGCTGCGGCAGCCATGCCGTATTCTGATTGGCCAGCGCTTGCAATCGACATGTGACTGAATCGGGAGCAGGGGAAATTACACCGCCTAAATCAGTCCTATGTGTAATGACTGGTTTTGGCATGTCTGTATGCAGTATGTGTGTGCGTATGGTTTCCAGCGATGTGTCCAGAACCTGTTTACGTATGCCTGAGATATGTCACCCGCTAAATCTTGTGACTGGACTTTCTTCGCGCAGAGACGATTTTTTCCCCCCGCGTACTCTTGTTATCTTAACTATGATTAGCCGGCTGTCATCCTGTATGAGTAAATTACTTGATCGTAGACCTACATAGATTTCATCATGTTCATTCCTGCCTGTCCTGTGATAATTATCATATATGCGTGTGTCCGCATTTATATGCGCTTGCACATGTATTTGTGTGTGCGCTCGCGCGCATAACATTTCGTTTGCGAATCAGTAATTCGCGGGCTTGTATGCATGTGAGTGTGCGTATTCACATTTCCCCGTGTACGTGTTTGCGTCTGCTTGAGAAGATGTGCGTTGACGACCTTGGAACTGACAGTAACTTAAGAAGTGGAAGCAGAGAACTACAAGGGACATGTAGTCTGTATTCGTTAGACTTTGCCCATCTCCGTGTATTTGGCCATCTCCGTGTATTTGGCCATCTCCGTGTATTTGGCCATCTCCATATGCACGTATCATTTGAATGTGAACATTAGTGTCTGTGTAACATGAGGGAGGATATTTCGTTACTGAATTCATATGTCACACTTGAAAGTTTTGTTTAAATTGCTTCATGCGTTCGGATGCTGGTTCTTTCCTCATTTTTGCATAGAAATGTGAGTGTGTGCACATGTACGCGCACCAGCACGAACATCTGCGCGCGAGCGCACGCAAACATACACACACACACACATACATGCCCACAGAAAAACACACACATACACACGTGCTCGTGGTGTGTCTTTTATAACTCAAAAATCTATATTTGTCAGAAGATGGTGTAAGTGTTAAACAGAACAGTGTTGTCATGTTGAGATGTCGTCAAGTTATTGTTCATTGTTTTGAACCATTTAGTGATGCATTCCCAGACAATGTGCGATAGTTTGGGAATTCGCATTTCCAGGTAAAGGGTATTTGTGAATAACTTCCTACCGTATTAGTCATTAAAACGATGTCAGAAACTGACTCATTTGGAAACAAAGTTTCTTTCATTCTGTTTGAATCGAGTAGTGCTTCTTCCCTTCCTTTGTAATAAAGATTCCTTTCATCAAAAGTGCTGCTATAACAGACTCAGGCTGTTCCCGCACATACATTTGGACATTTGGCGTCAGCACTTACACAAGACTGTCTCCATTGCATCGCTATCACCCTATGTAGGGCTGAGGCATTTGTGCTTGTCATACAGGCGACAGCTGTGATATGGAGCCATACAGTCATGGCTTCCTCTCTCTCCTGTGCCTCCCCTTTCTAAACGCCCCTCTCCTCTCTGCTCTTCCTTTCCTGTCCTCTGACTCTATTTATAGATTGCTTGCACCCACACACACGACACTTGGCAGTCTAGCGTGGCTACGTCATGGTGATGATTAACAGGCAGATCGTATCGAATGCTGGTGTCAGTCTGACTTGCTCGTCCCGGTGCACGACACGCCATTGTCACCCCTTGGAGGAAGTATCTATATTTAGACCAACATGTTGTTATTGGCCTTTCCCAGCATGAGTAATCACTGAAGTGAGGTAAGCACTCAGAAAACCAAAACGAAACTTAGGTTCGGGTTTGGACTTGAGTGAGGTCACCAGGCCAGGTCGAAATCAATACCAATGTTAATACAGGACTCCCAGCAAAGAATGCAGTTTCCCTCAGCCACGTCCTTGGTGTCGTCTGCGTAGCTGAAAGGCGGGGGTTGTGTGTGTGTGGACGGATGAAGGGTGGGGGTAACGGGTGTGTGTGTGTGTGTGTGTGTGTGTGTGTGTGTGTGTTTGTAAGGATGAAGGGTGTGTGTTTGTGCGTGTGTGTTTGTGTGTGTGTGTGTGTGCGCGCGCGCGCGCGCGCGCGTGTGTGTGTGTACGTGTGTGTGTGTGTGTGTGTGTAAGGATGAAGGGGGGGGGGGGGTGTTTGTGCGTGTGTGTTTGTGTGTGTGTGTGTGCGTGTGTGTGTGTGCGCGCGCGCGCGTGTGTGTGTGTGTGTGTGTGTGTATTTCATTGTTATTAACGTTGAAGGTAATGGAATTCTTGCACGAGAGTGGTGATGCTGGTGGCTGTGGTAGCAGTGGTGATGCTTGTGGCGGTGGTAGCTGTGGTGATGCTTGTTGCGGTGGTAGCAATGGTGATGCAGGTGGCGGTGGTAGCAGTGGTGATGCTGGTGGCGGTGGTAGCAGTTGTGATGCTGGTGGCGGTGGTAGCAGTGGTGATGCTGGTGGCGGTGGTAGCAGTGGTGATGCTTGTGGCTGTGGTCATGGTGGTGATGCTTGTGGCTGTGGTCATGGTGGTGATGCTTGTGGCTGTGGTAGCAGTGGTGATGCTGGTGGCTGTGGTAGCAGTGGTGATGCTGGTGGCGGTGGTAGCAGTGGTGATGCTTGTGGCTGTGGTAGCTGTGGTGATGCTGGTGGCTGTGGTCATGGTGGTGATGCTTGTGGCTGTGGTAGCAATGGTGATGCAGGTGGCGGTGGAAGCAGTGGTGATGCTTGTGGCAGTGGTAGCAGTTGTGATGCTGGTGGCGGTGGTACCAGTGGTGATGCTGGTGGCTGTGGTAGCAGTGGTAATGCTGGTGGCGGTGGTAGCAGTTGTGATGCTGGTGGCTGTGGTAGCAGTTGTGATGCTGGTGGCGGTGGTAGCAGTGGTGATGCTGGTGGCGGTGGTAGCAGTGGTGATGCTGGTGGCGGTGGTAGCAGTGGTGATGCTGGTGGCGGTGGTCATGGTGGTGATGCTGGTGGCTGTGGTAGCAGTGGTGATGCTGGTGGCGGTGGTAGCAGTGGTGATGCTTGTGGCTGTGGTAGCAGTGGTGATGCTGGTGGCGGTGGTAGCAGTGGTGATGTTGGTGGCTGTGGTAGCAGTGGTGATGCTGGTGGCTGTGGTAGCAGTAGTGACGCTGGTGGCTGTGGTAGCAGTGGTGATGCTGGTGGCGGTGGTAGCAGTGGTGATGCTGGTGGCGGTGGTAGCAGTTGTGATGCTGGTGGCGGTGGTAGCAGTGGTGATGCTGGTGGCTGTGGTAGCAGTGGTGATGCTGGTGGCTGTGGTAGCAGTGGTGATGCTGGTGGCGGTGGTAGCAGTGGTGATGCTGGTGGCTGTGGTAGCAATGGTGATGCTGGTGGCGGTGGTAGCAGTGGTGATGCTTGTGGCTGTGGTAGCAGTGGTGATGCTGGTGGCGGTGGTAGCAGTGGTGATGCTTGTGGCTGTGGTAGCAGTGGTGATGCTGGTGGCGGTGGTAGCTGTGGTGATGCTGGTGGCTGTGGTCATGGTGGTGATGCTTGTGGCTGTGGTAGCAGTGGTGATGCTGGTGGCTGTGGTAGCAGTGGTGATGCTGGTGGCTGTGGTCATGGTGGTGATGCTTGTGGCTGTGGTAGCAGTGGTGATGCTGGTGGCGGTGGTAGCAGTTGTGATGCTGGTGGCGGTGGTAGCAGTGGTGATGCTGGTGGCTGTGGTAGCAGTGGTGATGCTGGTGGCGATAGTCCTGGTGGTGATGCTGGTGGCGGTGGTAGCAGTGGTGATGCTGGTGGCGGTGGTAGCAGTGGTGATGCTGGTGGCTGTGGTAGCAGTGGTGATGCTGGTGGCGGTGGTCTGGTGGTGATGCTGGTGGCGGTAGTCATGGTGGTGATGCTTGTGGCGGTGGTAGCAGTGGTGATGCAGGTGGCGGTGGTAGCAATGGTGATGCTGGTGGCGGTGGTAGCAGTGGTGATGCTGGTGGCGGTGGTAGCAGTGGTGATGCAGGTGGCTGTGGTAGCAGTTGTGATGCTGGTGGCGGTGGTAGCAGTGGTGATGCTGGTGGCGGTGGTAGCAGTGGTGATGCTGGTGGCGGTGGTAGCAGTGGTGATGCTGGTGGCGGTGGTAGCAGTGGTGATGCGGGTGGCGGTGGTAGCAGTTGTGATGCTGGTTGCGGTGGTAGCAGTTGTGATGCTGGTGGCTGTGGTAGCAGTGGTGATGCTGGTGGCGGTGGTAGCAGTGGTGATGCTGGTGGCGGTGGTAGCAGTGGTGATGCTGGTGGCTGTGGTAGCAGTGGTGATGCAGGTGGCGGTGGTAGCAGTGGTGATGCTGGTGGCGGTAGTCATGGTGGTGATGCTTGTGGCTGTGGTAGCAGTGGTGATGCTGGTGGCGGTGGTAACAGTGGTGATGCTGGTGGCTGTGGTAGCAGTGGTGATGCAGGTGGCGGTAGTAGCAGTGGTGATGCTGGTGGCGGTAGTCATGGTGGTGATGCTGGTTGCGGTGGTAGCAGTGGTGATGCTTGTGGCGGTGGTAGCAGTGGTAATGCTGGTGGCTGTGGTCATGGTGGTGATGCTTGTGGCTGTGGTAGCAGTGGTGATGCTGGTGGCGGTGGTAGCAGTGGTGATGCTTGTGGCTTTGGTAGCAGTGGTGATGCTTGTGGCTGTGGTAGCAGTGGTGATGCTGGTGGCGGTGGTAGCAGTGGTGATGCTGGTGGCGGTGGTAGCAGTGGTGATGCTGGTGGCGGTGGTAGCAGTGGTGATGCTGGTGGCGGTGGTAGCAGTGGTGATGCTGGTGGCGGTAGTCATGGTGGTGATGCTTGTGGCTGTGGTAGCAGTGGTGATGCTGGTGGCGGTGGTAGCAGTGGTGATGCTGGTGGCGGTGGTAGCAGTGGTGATGCTGGTGGCGGTGGTCATGGTGGTGATGCTTGTGGCTGTGGTCGTGGTGGTGATGCTTGTGGCTGTGGTAGCAGTGGTGATGCTGGTGGCGGTGGTAGCAGTGGTGATGCTTGTGGCTGTGGTCATGGTGGTGATGCTTGTGGCTGTTGTCATGGTGGTGATGCTTGTGGCTGTGGTAGCAGTGGTGATGCTGGTGGCTGTGGTAGCCGTGGTGATGCTGGTGGTGGTGGTAGCAGTGGTGATGCTGGTGGCAGTGGTAGCAGTGGTAATGCCGGTGGCGGTGGTAGCAGTGGTGATGCTTGTGGCTGTGGTAGCAGTGGTGATGCTGGTCGCTGTGGTAGCAGTGGTGATGCTTGTGGCGGTGGTAGCAGTGGTGATGCTGGTGGCGGTGGTAGCAATGGTGATGCTAGTGGCGGTGGTAGCAGTGGTGATGCTGGTGGCGGTGGTAGCAGTGGTGATGCTGGTGGCGGTGGTAGCAGTGGTGATGCTGGTGGCGGTGGTAGCAATGGTGATGCTGGTGGCTGTGGTAGCAGTGGTGATGCTGGTGGCTGTGGTAGCACTGGTGATGCTGGTGGCGGTGGTAGCAGTGGTGATGCTGGTGGCGGTGGTAGCAATGGTGATGCTGGTGGCGGTGGTAGCAGTGGTGATGCTGGTGGCGGTGGTAGCAGTTGTGATGCTGGTGGCGGTGGTAGCAGTGGTGATGATGGTGGCGGTGGTAGCAGTGGTGATGCTGGTGGCTGTGGTAGCAGTTGTGATGCTGGTGGCTGTGGTAGCAGTGGTGATGCTGGTGGCGGTGGTAGCAGTGGTGAACGCGGTACTGTAATTTTTGGTGGCGGTAATAGACGTGACGGTAGGGGTGCATGTTGTGATAGTGTGTTTTTATTGGTGGCGGTAAGATCTTTTGATTAAAAAAAAACGGTGGTAAGAGGGTGCCTTGATAGTAATGATACCGGTGGTGATGGTGGTTGTGATTCAAGTGGTGGAATGTTGGTGGTGTTGGGTGTAATGGTAGCGATGGTGGTGGTAGTGGTGGTGATGATGT
This sequence comes from Theodoxus fluviatilis, assembly GCA_034096865.1. Classification (NCBI taxonomy): domain Eukaryota; kingdom Metazoa; phylum Mollusca; class Gastropoda; order Cycloneritida; family Neritidae; genus Theodoxus; species Theodoxus fluviatilis. The sequence goes on along the minus strand of JAWQFJ010000699.1, from coordinate 45,638 downwards.
TTCGTTATTTTGTTGTTGTGGTAGTACTGTGATGATGAAGTAGATGATAGTAATGGCGCTAGTAGCGATAGTGGTTTTATTGGAACAGTTGTGATGGTGTATTCTTTGTAGCACAAGGGTGTTGGTGGTAGAAATGGTGCTGTGAAAGAGAGGTGACGATGATGTAATAGTTACGTTATTCTGGATGTTGATGGTGATATTACTATTCTGGCTGTTGATGGTGACAATGGTTGTGGTGGAATGGTGGTGGGGGTTGTGGCAATGCAAGTGGTAGTAGTGGTGAGATGTTGGTGGTGGTGGTGGAGGTGATGATGTTTTGGTGGAGGTGGAGTTGGTAGTCGTGGTGACAGTGGTGATGGTGATATTGGTGATAGCGGTGATGGTAGTGGTGTTGGTGGTGGTGATAGTCGGGGTGGTGGTGATAGTCGTGCTGATGGTAGTGATGGTGGTGATAGCCTTGGTGACAGTGATGGTGATAGCGATGGTGGTGGTGGTGGTGATGGTGGTAATGGTGGTGGTGGTGATGGTGGTGGTGGTGGTTACGGCGGTGATAGCGGTGGTGATGGGGGTGGTGGTGATGGTGGTGGTGGTGGCGGCGGCGTTTGTGCCAGCGTTAGTTCTGATGGTGGTGGTGGTGGTGATGATGGTGGTGGTGGTGGTGGTGATGATGGTGGTGGTGGTGGTGATGATGGTGGTGGTGGTGGTGGTGATGATGGTGGTGGTGGTGGTGGTGGCGGCGGCGTTTGTGCCAGCCTTAGTGGTGGTGGTGGTGATGAGGGTGGTAATGGTGGTGGTGAGGGTGGTAATGGTGGTGGTGGCTGTGATAGCGGTGGTGGTGGTGATGGTGGTGGTGGTGGTGATGGTGATGGTGGCGGTGATAGCGGTGGTGGTGGTGATGGTGGTGGTGATGGTGGTGGTGGTGGTGATGGTAATGGTGGCGGTGATAGCGGTGGTGGTGGTGATGGCGGTGATAGCGGTGGTGGTAGTAGCGGTGGTGGAGGTGGTGGGAGAGTTATAGCGGTGGTGGTGGTGGTTGTGATGGTGGTGGGGTGGTGATAGCGGTGGTGGTGATGGTAGTGGTGGTGGTGGTGGTAGGAGAGGTGGTGGTGGTGGTAGGAGAGGTGGTGATGGTGGTGGTGGTGGTGGTGGTTGTGGTGGTGGTGGCGGTGATAGCTGTGGTGGTGGTGATAGCGATGGTTGTGGTGGTGATAGCGGTGGTGGTGGTAATAATGGTGGTGGTGATAGTTGTGGTGGTGATGATAGTGGTGGTGGTGGTGGTGGTGAAGTAGGTAGTGAGGATGCAACAGATGCAAGTAATAGTGGTTATGACAGCAGTGATGGTAATGGTGGAGATGGTGGCGTCAGTGATAGTGGTCTTAGTATGATGACTGTGGTGTGTTGGTGATATTGTGATATTAAATTGGCTAGTAATGATAGAGAGATTTGTCGGTGTTTGTGATGGTTGTGATCACGGTGTGTTGTAATTGGTGGTTGTAGTGTTTCGGTGTGTATTTATTGGCGGCAGTGGCGGTTTAGGTGTGGTAGTGGAAGTAGTAATAGTTTTGGAAGTAATTGGTGATAATATTGAGATGTAAGTGGTGGTTGTGGTGGTGTCAGCATAGTGGTGGTGGTTGTGATTACGGTAGCGGCGGCGGTGAATTAGTGGTGGCGCCAGGATGGGGGGAGGGGGGGGAGGGGGGGGAGGGGGGGGAGGGGGGGGAGGGGGGGGAATGGTGCTTGAGGTGCCAGTGCTGTTTAGTGGCGATGTTAAACGTCCGTAAACGTTGTCTTTTTTTTAAAAATAATCGTGTTCATATGCTTGCCTTCTAACCCTCAAAGTAAAGCTATGAAGGGGAACAAATATGTTAACAAAACGGTCAGGATGGTAAATGATCATAAATCACTAAAGACTTAGGAGTTACTGAATTCCAAATTTTTCTTAATACATGTATGCTGACACACGGCTAGATTCATGAGGGAGGATATTTCGTTACTAAATTAATATGTCACACTTGAAAGTTTTGTATAAATTGCTTCATGCGTTCGGATGCTGGTTCTTTCCTCATTTTTGCATAGAAATGTGAGTGCGTACACATGTACGCGCACCAGCACGAACATCTGCGCGCGTGCGCGCGCACGCAAACATACACACACACACACACATGCCCACAGAAAAACACACACATACACACGTGCTCGGGGTGTGTCTTTTATAACTCAAAAATCTATATTTGTCAGAAGATGGTGTAAGTGTTAAACAGAAGAGTGTTGTCATGTTTGAGATGTCGTCAAGTTATTGTTCATTGTTTTGAACCATCTAGTGATGTATTCCCAGAATATGTGCGATAGGTTCGGGTCTGGACTTGAGTGAGGTCACCAGGCCAGGTCGAAATCAATACCAATGTTAATACAGGACACCCAGCAAAGAACGCAGTTTCCCTCAGAGACGTCCTTGGTGTCGTCTGCGTAGCTGAAAGGCGGGGGTTGTGTGTGTGTGTGTGTGTGTGTGTGTGTGTGTGTCTATGTGTGGAAGGATGAAGGGTGTGTGTGTGTGTGTGTGTGTGTGTGTGTGTGTGTGTGTGTGTGTGTGTGTGTGTGTGTGTGTGTGTATTTCATAGTTATTAACGTTGAAGGTAATGGAATTGTTGCACGAGAGCGACAAAGGTTAATGGGAGTGGAGGGGGGTGGAGGGGGGTGGATGTGGCGAGGTGGAGAGAGAGCATGTTTCAAGGAAAGAAGTGGGAAAGGCTGGCGCGCTACTGCGCGCACAGCTGCTAGCCCTGTCTTTCAAACTGGCCGTCCTTTTCAGGTCAGTGCACAGCGTCAGTGCGGCTGTTTCTCTACAGCTGTGTGCAGTCACACCTCAGTGTAGGCTGGGGTAATGCAAGTGTCTGTGTGCACCTCATATGTTTGCAATGTGTTTGTGTCAGTGTTCAAGTTTTTGTAGGCGCATGTGTGTGTATGTGCACTGGCCTGTTTATGTATGTACGCATGTGCGTTTGCCTGCGCGCATGCGTGAACGAGAGAAAGCATGTGTTTGCAAATGTGTGTCTGTGTATGGGTGTACTTGCAAGCGTATAATTATGTGTGTGCATATGTGTGTGCATGTGTGTGCCTCTTCGCGTACCTGTGTGTGTGCACGTGCACACGCGTGTGCGTGCGTGCATGCTTAGGTGCGTGCATTTTTACCTCCTTCAAGGACGTCTTGTTTTTCGGTCAGTATAGGTTGGTGCGTACGTTCGTTATCCTGTGTGAAAAATATGTCAGAAAGTGCATAACGTATTTTGATTATAATATTAGTGTAAGGTCGTGGTTTTATCCAAGAAACAGTTCGTTAAGTTTTAGAGGCTATCTGTTGGCTGGTTTTGGAATTGGAACATAAATCAAAATTGTGGATCACCACGTAAAGCAGAAAGTCTGCTCTTTTGTGCTGGACTATTTATATCGATTTTATAGAAAGGAGTAGAGAGAAGCTGCACAAAACCATAGGTGCATAGGTTGTCCGCTTGCTAAGCGACGCGAAGCCAACGATCGTGCAATACGCGATCCTTGGCGAAGCGTTCAGCAAGGCCCTGACTTCTCTTGCTGCAAATCCTATCTAGTGATTGCCTGAGCCACATCTGACCCAGGCATTGTATAAGGCCCGTCGCACACTAGGCGTCCATTTGTGACGCAAGCTGCTTGCGTCCTACGGCGCTTGGCCGCTAGCTGTGAGCCGCTTGCGTCCTCATCTCGCACACTCGCAGCTTGACGCGAGCGGCACTTGCCATATTTGGAAAGTCTCGCGCAGAAACCGAGACTGACCGAGAAAACCTGTATTGACGCGTTAGAATCATCGCGTCGCTCGACTGACACTGCAGTCTTTCTGTGCTGAGTTATGGGGGAACTGCAACTGCGTAAAATGATATCGTGTGATAATTATTTCTTCCAATGATGTCACTTGACAGGTGAGAGAGTAGACTCGATCTGTCAGAGTTGACCGCTCGCTTGTTGTTGTCACCGTGACCTACTCAGCGTGTCATGGTTGTTGATGTCAATCGCGACCACTACTCGACTGCTTCGCGTTCAGTTTTCGACCACTTCGAATACCTGTCGCAGGCTCTACTTAGGGTGACTGTGGTGCCGAGCCTGATATTTCTCTAGGCTGTCGATGTGTTATTTATAGTGTTAAGCAAGGTTTCTGCGTGTGTATTCGTCTGTGACGATCTCTGCTGTCCCGTTGTAAATAGGTGCCACTCGATCAAGCGATTGATCCGTGTGTGTGTTTGTTTGTGTGTGTGTGTGTGTGTGTGTGTTTGTGGGTGTGAGTGGGTGTGTGTGTGTGTGTGTGTGTGTGTGTGTGCGTGTGTGTGTGTTTGTGTGGGTGTGTGTTTGTGTGTGTGTTTGTGTGTGTGTGTGTGTTGTGTGTCCATGTGTGTGTGTGTCTGTGTGTACGTCAGTTTATGTTTGCCTGTGTGTATGTTTGTGTGCGAGACTGTGTGTGTGTGTGTGTGTGTGTGTGTGTGTGTGTGTGTGTGTGTGTGTGTGCGTTCCTGTGCTGTGTTGTCAAAAGCTACTCTTCTCATGATTTTTATTAAAAGCAGTTGAATGCTCTATGAAGAAATTATCAGAGCAGCGGTATTCAACATACGTTCCGTCACATGACCATAGCCTCAATGATGATTGATAGTGCAAATATTTAACAACCAAGTAACTACGGTCACAACAAAAATTGAATAGTACTGATTATTACCAAGTCATTTGTTCATTGCAGACGACAGCACTCATCAAATATTTGGAAGGGGTTACAAGTGAGCAACAAGCAAGCAGCAAATATGTAATTCAAGTAAATGTAACTTTTTGTAATGTAAGAGCTGTTTCTTCTCTTCTCTGAGGTAATAACAACAAAAAAGGTGACACGTGCACAATATCACTGCAATGTAGATTAGAAATTAACACTCCGACACGTTGGGAGCCGTGAAAATTCTAGGCTGCAATGCAGTGTGTGGATTACTTCTAATCATCTCAGTTCCGAGTTCAGTTTCTGCAGGACCTTCGACTTCGTAGAAACCTTTATCACCCCTTGTAATGGCATCACTGTTTTTAACAGCTAAACTACGGAGATAAAAGATACATCAGCACTGCATCATTTGAATAACATGTTTAATCGAACGCTGACGAAAACTATGCCGAAATTTCAAACTTACCACTCCAGCCTTTCTTCATCTCCACCCCAATCCACAGGAGTCTCTCCCGGGTCTTGTCACGATCATAATAACTTTTCATCCCGAGATTGTAGAGGTTTTCTTGCCTGCCCTTGCAAACAATCTGATTGGCCACGTCCAAGCGTCTAGGCGCTCGGAAATAGAGACGACCCTACTTCCAAGCGCCTGACGCTTGGACGCAAGCGGCTGGGCGCGCGCAGCCGAATCAGCCGGCGGCTACCCTCGCACACTGTACTGCGCGTTCAAAATACGCCAGCTGCTTGGCTGCTTGGCTGCTTGGACGCCTAGTGTGCGACGGGCCTAACCGGTCGCCTGAACTAAACGGCCAGCATTGCACAGCAGCCATGGTCTCCGCATAACCGTGCCACGAGGATGCCAGTCTCCACCACCACGCTGTAGACGGGACAAAGATTATAGGTTACACAAAGATAGTT